>JAULBR010069563.1:0-14141 GCA_032355825.1 Melanodrymia aurantiaca
CCACGCGTCTGACGTCCAATAACCGCTGATTTATAATCGATGTGTTTCTAGTGGCGTCGTTAAATAAAACAAACTTTGTTAACACTTGATACTGAAAAGGCCGGGTAACATGCCACAAATGATCAAAAACCCACGACGTCTCAGCTACTAACCATAGTTGTATAACTAACAGTTAGCGATCGAAATATCTCTAATTACGTTTACGTCCACAACTAAATAGTCGTAAACTAGACTTACGATGTTTTGTGAAACAGGCCCCAGTCTTCTAGACCGCGTCTCCGGGACGGCGTGATTGGACCTTTATTTTATATACGTACGTCAACTGCTATCAATGAATGAATGAATGAATGAATGAATGAATGAATGAATGAATGAATTAATGAATGAATGAATGAATGAATGGTGTGTGTTGTAGACAAATCTATATAGTTAATTATCAGTTCCACTTACAAGTACGGGAACGGGGCGTAGTTCATCGCTAGAGCGTCTGCCAGAGTTTTGATAGGTTGACGGGTCAATCCTCCTCAGTTGACCCGTTGGGTTATTACCCGGTCCAACCAGTGATCCACAACTGGTTCATCAAAGTCCGCAGTGTGTGTGTTTTCCTGTCTGTGAGAAAGTGCACATAAACGATCCCTTGCTGTTATTGGAAGAAGAGTAGCTTATGCGTTTGACATCCAATAACCATTGATTAATAACCAATGTCTTCAAGTGATGTCGTTAAACAAACAAACTTTATCTTCTAGTACTAGTAGTAGTATTAATATTAATATATGTATAAGGAACTCATTTTCAATGTGAATATTATATTTATTGTAAAACGATAAAGTGCAGTAAATTGGTTCTACCAATTACACTATCACGTAATAATACATATAAATAAAAGCCAAAGTAATCTCGGCTGTAACAAACTGGCTTAAATTAGATTTTATTGACTATATAAAAATAAGCATTATGATAAATTAGTATACATATTAAAATAATAAAAAAAAGAAGAATATCACAGGTTCTAACAATTTCTTTGGCACATACTAGTAATTATCAATATACATAATAAAATCACAGTTGAATAAAATTGGAATTTGTATTGCTACTTTACTGCATATGATAATTATTATCATAGCTCATTGTGAACAAACTCCTATTTAAAGGCACACTCTCGACTTTGAAGATGGATGTCGCATTTCATACTACATGTATTTGTAACTTATTTCTGGCTAATAGAGCATTTCTTATTATTAAAATTAACAAAATTGTACTTGCATCTTGTTTACAATATCAACATATGTACCGGTATAACCTATGTACACGTGATTCTGGTCATCCTAAGTCTTATATAGTATAGTAGATTAATTTGTACGTTTGTCCAAAATAGTCTGTACTGTACTAAATTATTGTATGCTAAAGTCCAAGAACCATACTAAACTACTACAAACGCATTGCATATACATGTACTAGTACACATATTGATATTATTAGTAATAAAATGTAAGTACATGTATAAATGTTAACTTTAATAAATAAGAATGCTCTATTAGACAGAAACATATTACAAAAAGCATTGATTCGCACGTAAGGTGGCATCCACCTTAAAACGAGGGAGTGCTCCTTTAATACAAAAATAAACGTTTATTGAAGGAGACGATATAGTTGTAATCAAAATTATATACATTGTATTAAAGTGAACATTGTTCTCTATTCTGTACATAATGAAATCATTTTTGTCTTCGAATTATGATCTGAAACTTTCTTCATTGTTACGTTGCAATCTAAACAGAACTAACAGTTATTTCCCTTATGGGGCGTCCAACACAAAGAACGTACATGTTACTCCAGTTCCACTTGTTAAAGGGGATCGGTAATCGATTTTGGCAGAACACGTTCGCTCTGTAACGCCTACAGATAATAGTACTCACCTCAGAATTGTTCGAACGCTGCACATCCATGTTTTGACGCATGTAACACTATTTTTTTTGCGTAATATGATATTTTGGCATTTATAATGATAATAAATATATACAATTATTTAGATAAACAAGGACCTCTTTTAACCTCGGCTTTAGTTGCGTGATAATCACGTGATAGTAGTTTTCGAGCCAAAAATTTAATGATTACTGTTCCCCTTTAATAATCGTATTATATACATAATGTAGTATACGGTCCTTTTTTTAATATTGTGTGTTACTTTCCATTTTGTTCGATGTACATCAATTTTGTTTAACTATGGAATACTTTTTTTAAGAACGTAGTTTAAAAATGTCTTAATGCCATTCTCCTCTTCACAAAACTACACTAACTTGTATGTCAACAATGAAAGTAAAATCTTAATATGTACGATCGCCTGCACTAATACAAATGTTGTAACCCAACATTGAAGACATGGGCGATAACTCTAGTGATCTACTCCCAAGAAATGAAAATGTAATAACATCGGAATGACCTATGCATATTGAACAAAATATCCGAAGGAGCTTTACACATATAATACTGTATTTAGAAAATAACTAAGACAAACGTGCTATTAATACTATATAATAAAGACGATGTTTCCAGACTAAAGTGGATGCCACAAAACGCGCTCGTTAAATAGTTAACAATTACAAAAACGATCAGAATGTATGCGAGTGTCCAGGTTATTTAAACAGGATTGACCATATACATGTATACAATAAACCACTGTTTACGACCACTATAATATATGTTCGTTAAAAGGAATCACATTCTCCCAGCCGGTGGCAACTGTCTTAAATTCCAAAATAGTCGGTGTCAATGAAAATGCACACCCGAGTTTTAAGACGAATTCCACCGTATCTGCTGACCAAAATCCACTGTAACATGCTTCCGACTTTAACAAATCCTTTATTTATTAAAATGGCCATTTATTTACATTGCTTTGCTTAGAATATAAATGTGTGTATATCAAATTGCGTTTGTGATAGCTTAATATGGTCCTTGGACGTTCGACTACAATCATTTGTGAAATAAAAATTAGTGTTACACAACAGTTCATATTAAGCAACTAAAGCATTTGGATGACCAGAACCAGTTTGATAGACAGATATTGATATTCTAAGTAAGAACATTTTAATTTAAATAAATATAAATGATTCCAGCAGCAGGAAACATGTTACAATAGAATTGGTCCGTACGTTCTAGTACATTCGTCTTAAACATGCAACTGTGTCTTTACTACTTTAAACATTTTAAAGTACACGTTGCAAAAATATGTCTACATAATGATGTGAACTATAAAAATAACACCGAACAGAACGTTAGCCTAGTGTCAACGATCGGAAAGACGAAACGGTTATAGTATTAAAATAAAATTAATTTAAAAAAAGAAGTTAAATACAATAACATCTCAACTGATGAACGGCATTTGCGTCGAAAACATCTAAAATAGGAATCACCTACATAAAATAAGCTTAAGAAACGAAGTTTGCTGTTAGTCCAACACAATGGGAGTCAGTGTCTGAGGTCAAGAATCAATAAGTAAGACATCTTATGTACTTTGATGACACTCCAACTGCATCACTGATGACGACAGTCCAACTTGACACATCATACTAGAAATACATTACGTTTGACTAAATAGGCTTATTATTTATGTAGGCATTAGCTTGATTCAATTGTAGATGGATTTGTTTTACATGATTGAACAGATTTTGGAATTGAGATTACCATACAAGGAGGCACTGGGTTGAGATCGAGGTCTTGCCAGGGATTTGATCTCCTTCAGTAGAACCCTGTCTCGCGGTCCCTGACTGATAACCGACGGGGGACGAGAATACTCTGGACAACTGATCGTGTCAACCTTGTCCCATGACCTCGATACCCGCCCGTCGTCGCCAGAACCTTGTCGACTTTTCACAGACTTCACAATGTGACTTGGTTTGTCGACATTGGGGTCTACGATAACGTAGGAGACGATGGTTCCGTCCTCGCAGCCTGCGACCAGCGTTCTGTCATCTGCACACAGGCGTGCGTGGCATGGCTTTCCGTGAACATAGCAATCTGCAATGGTTACAGCATCGGCGAGTCGTACAACAATCAATCTCGAGTCCTTGAAGTACACAACAACCGTGTTGTTTAACGCCAAAAGTCGTGGCGGAGTGCCTGGATTGGGAAGGCAAGTAATGCATCTTCCAGTACTGAGATTTCGAACGTATGATTTTCTATCTAAGCAGAACGAGAAGTCACTGGCAAATACAGCACCATCAACCCATTTAGGATCTGCACAACTGAATGATTCAGCGGACTGATTTATTTGTCCATTTTCGAGATCCAACGTGAAGAATCCGTAATGTTCTGTCTTTGATGGAAATGAATCCATGATGCCATTGCAGTTGATATCCAGTGGGGCAGTCGATAAGTACACAACCGCAATCGAGTTACTCGTTTTTGGACAAGGTTTTATGTCAACGATATCCACCAGTGTGTTGTTGAGACCCAAATTGTCAGCCGTATAACATATCAATGCCATCCCGCATTTCAGATCAAAAACACAAATGGTCACATCAACAAAGGTCCCTTTGGATTCCGCATAGTCTTGTGCAGTCAGAATTACAAGAAACCTATCATCATGAGTCACAAACGGTTTCTTTCGGACATTCTTTAAGGCCAGTGGGTGTTCTTTTTCATTGAATGTATCTCCTATGAAGTTGAATAACGTGATGTAGTATGGTGATTTGAAGGATGGTACCTTCTGTGCAACAAAAATGATGTCGTTGTTATTGTTTAGGGAGACACAATATCCGGAAGCATTTCCAAACTCCCTGATGATTCGACGTTCTGAAATATTCCAGAGTTTGGTTGCTGTATTACTGAGCCGTGGTGCTATGCTTACTAGCAGAAACAGACCAGATGGCGTGATTGCAAAATCATTCAATTTCACCTCATGGGTCAGAAGGTCAAGCAAGACTCCACTGCGCATGTCAATGACACCAACTTCATCACTATTGTTGCACCTGACGTAGGCAATCGAGCTATCACATGTCACCTGGATATCTTCGATAGCGCACGAAAGCTTGTCCAGTGTGTTTAATTGAGTGACTTCGTCATTTATGTTCCAAATGAGAATCTCGGAAGAATTTTCCGTATGTGTGACGAGTTTGCCGTGAGAATTGGATACCATCAAGGTAGAAATAATTCCGACTGGTGCATCAATCGACCTAACCATTTCACCTGTTCGAGAATGCCAGACACATATTTTTCGAAAAATAGTACCTATGACAAATTGTCCATCTCCTGAAAAATCTGCTTGAGTAAAGACCAGAGGGCTGTAGTGACTTTTTGGTAAACGGAATTCTTTTGGAATATCTGGAGGTCTGTATAATCGAACACATATTGTATCATTTGAGCGGTCATGCACTAGGATTGTGTCATTCCCACGAATAAGAACTAACTCATCGTTTGGTGACAGTCTGATATCTTCAATCTGATCATTGTGCAGTTCCCGTTCCAAATTTATCTTGTAGATGAGATCAAATTGCCCATTGTCCACGTGTATGTTATACAGCTTTCGTTCCTGCTTATTCGACAAGAAACACCTGAGGCCATCTTTCGTCAGAGCAATTGCGTCAGGTTTGACATCAGTTTGCAGAGTTGCAAGAGATTCTAGAGTCTCCAAGTCATAAGACATCAAAACGGCGTTAGAGTTGCAAAATACATAGCGATTGTTGGGAGAAATTTCACACACTGATATTTTTCCTTCAAGTTCAATCATTTGTAGCAGTTGGCATGTTGTAACATCAGCAATACACAAGTAACTGACATCCGTGGTCACTGTGGCACATAACTTCTCGTCTGTCAAAGACATTGGTCCCTTTTTGCATTTGTCTCCTGGCTTCAATTGAAGGTGATTCTGAATGATAATCTGCCCAATATATGCACCTGAATGGGAATGATGTATTTTGATTGCCTTTTCTGTTTCGATATCCACAATCACAAAATACCTGGCATTTGGTGTAGTAAATAGTTCACCATTGGAAGCAAACACTTTACTCATCAGCCGTCCAGTTTCAACATCATACACATAGACATATGAACTGTCTACACGCTTTGTGAAGATATATTTGTTATCTGACGATAATATAACGAAATTTACTTGCTCTGGTGGTTCAATGGTGTATTGTAGGGACCCTCCAGGTATCTTCAAGTAAGAAAAGTTGGGAACCAATGCACAATGCTGCAAACCTGTTGTATCGCACTGTCTGATAAGTTCACGGACATTTGGATGTGTTGCATAGTAAGGTAATAGATGGCCAGTAATTTCAGGAGCAAGATTGTTAATATTGTCCTTAAGCACTGGTTCTGCAGCTTTGAGTGCCTCCTCGACAAGCAGAGCTTCCTCTCCGGGATTTAAGGTAAAATCTTTCAGTGTGTGCTGCAATGACAGAGCCTTTATTTTGTTGTACAACCACTCGTAATTGAACAGGACTAGATGATCCATTTCCGTCAGTCTTCCACTAAGCACCAAATGTCTGGGAACATGATCGTATTTGCGCCTGTTGAAAGACACACGACCATTATGACTTTCAAACGTGAGTGGTTGATAGGGTACGTTTCTATCGGCATTATCACCGCAGGGAAGAAGGATTGGTCCATTCAAAGAACTCGGTGGTTTTACAGGTTTTTCTTTGTTTGCCCATGTCCCCAGAAAATAGTCAGCAAGAATTGAATGTGCTTCCTTTGTAGCATGTTCAGCACACAGGTAGCGTTCTCTTACCACAGCGTTAAACATCCTGTTATTCCAGGCATACACAGTCACGCCATCAGTATTCTGGCGGGTCATGAATGGTTCTATATCTTGTTTCAGCTTCAGCCATGACGCATGCGGGATCCTTCGTATCTCTGGATGATAATCAGAATACACTGCATTGAGGAGATCGTCATCCAGTGACAGAACATCTTCCATCTCACAATCACTAAGACCACTACCAGATGAACCATGTAATGCCAGTGCATGTGAAACAAAGACCTTTCCATGTATGACTTCCAATCTGTCGAACATTTGATGTATTGATTTCTCAATACTGACCCCAGGTGTCATTTCAGTTGCGCTGGAATATGATTTCAGGGTTTTAGCTTCGTGTGATAACAGCTTAATGAACATTGGCAATGGGCAATTGATGAAATGTTGGCTGTAAACATCTAATTGCTCCTTGCTAATTGTTCTTCCAGACAAGGCCAAGAATTGAACAAAAAGAGATTCACACTGAGATGGTGTAAGTGATGTTAAGTCTATGTAAGAAGTTGGTGATGAAATAAAAGTTGTTTGAAGGCTTTGCAGAAGGCCATTTGTGCCAGAGTTTGTTGTTATGATGATTTTCACATTACTTCGCAGATGGCAAGGTAGCCAGTCCAGTTGCTGGGCTTGTGACTCGGGAAGAATCTGATCGACAGCATCAAGATATATAACCAGTAACATACTAGAAGGGAATGATGCCAGCAACTCATGAAAACATCTCGTTGCATCACGGGTATCAATTGTTGATTGGTCGACACCCAAACACGTGTAAACCTGTTGACACACACTTTGTAGTAATAGTTGGATATCTGTACTCTGTGATGTCAAACCAGCATACCGAACAACTGTCAATGCAGCATCTCCCAGAATTCCGTGCGTCTAAAAACAAACAACACAACATACACTATAAAGTAAATGTGTCCCTTTTAATACAGATAAAATAGTATGTTAATTATAACTTATTTACATGTTTATGTCACCATGCCCCATAATAAACATAAGGAGAAGATACAACAAAAGTAATTCACGACACAAGCATTACTGAAACAGAAATGCGTCGGATGCTTCTACCTAATCATTTAAAAAATATATAACCAAATGGTTTATGGTTGACATTTGAAGGCCAGTTTATGCATCGTCCAAAACTACTTGTAACTTATGATGGGTGTCACCAATTGTATAGATATGCTATGCTTATGGAACATCACTTATATCAATTTGTCGAACTATAATTTAGTCTTGTCTATAAATTAGATGTTTTAAAACATTAATTATTTTGTGTGTCGATTACAAGAACTAAATCCTTACCATCAGTGCGACTTTGGACATTAGAGTTGTCTTTCCCGAACCGGACGGTCCATATATTATAAGCGGTGTTTCTTGACATCCCTGTAGATAATCCTGCGCTTGAATAAGACCTTCATGTTGTCCACAGAACTCTGATGCCATCTGTTCACACAGTGTCCAGTGATTGTGAACTTCCTCGACATTGTCCGCCATGTGGAACTCGCAGCTCGGCAAGGCAGCTTCTACAAGATGTATCATCGAGGAACAAAACTCATCACGCAGTTGATCCAGATACGGCTTGTGCAACTTTGGGTGGATGACGTCATCATACTTCCACAAAACGTCATAGGATAATGTGTTGTTAGAAATAAGGCCACATATTCTCGACCTCAGTGTAGATAAGCGTGTTGAACACTCGTCGTCTAGTTCCAGCTGTTCGGTTTTGTCGTTGTACGTCACTTCCGCAAAGCGTGTTGCTCTTGGATCATCGATGTAGTTTGTCAAGTCGACGATGTTTCGGTTAATCACCACACATCTCTGCGAAGGATTTCTGCATTCTGCCAGTCCGTAATCAATGTCGCTTTCTTGTTCTGAAAACAAATAAAATTGTTAAACCTTAAACGCATAATGCTTAGTAACTGATCTGTGCAGTGGCTAAACGCGGCGGGTTTATGACTAGTAGGTACTTGGTTAAACAAAGGATATGGCATGTATTGTCCTGCCTGTGGGAAAGTGCATTTCAAAGTTCCTTTTCTACTTATCAAATAGGAGTAGCGGGTTTCCTCTCATACTAACACTAACTTGTCCTGAACAGGCAGTCCAGGCAGCTGGACTGCGTGACCATGACAGACGTGATTGAACCTTTATTGGAATTAAGCATGTTAATATAATAAGTAATTAACTATCCATCAGTTGAATGGGGAAACCTACCTGACATGCTGTATTTTTGTCTCGTGTCGCTGTCAATAATACCATCCAGGTACGATAACTCTGCGCCTTTCTCCAGCAAGCACAACAGCGTTCTTTCCCTTTCTATCCAAGCGTTCTCGCCATGTATTCGTGTCTCGTGGTCATCCTGAAGTCAACAAAGTAATAATCGATATGAACATTGATAATAAAGTGATTATACCTGCATTATATGATGATACTAATCGCACATTTCTCTGGGAATGTTGTCGTGTTTTCTGTATCGTGGTTATGTCTATCTCTTGCACGAACCAATGCATAGGAATTTATGCCTGTGCATATACATGTAGTACCACAAGACCAAGGGGATATATTTATCCATATTTTATGAAAATGTCACATAACACCTTAAAACAACTGTATAGTAAGTAGGCCTATGAGGTTTTCTTCAAATTGTCCCTATAAATTTTACCGAATTTTACATATATTTTTCGATAAATTATTTCTCATTCAAATACGACATAAAATTATATAATTATGCGTTTTACTCTTATTATTGCGTTCCAAAATATGTTGCCGATCAGGTAACAGGGCATTGAATGTTAAAAACAATGGTAATAAGTTATTCATCAAACTTATAAATGTACTTCGATTTCACTATTAGTTTTTATCCTCGAGGACGTCAATATTTTTTTTTACTAAAAGTATAAGGAACTGTGCATAAATGTTAAACATTTTAATGTGTTTCACAATTCGTACAAAATTAGGACTGCGTTTGACCCTCTCCTAATCCTAACATAAAACATTGATTAAATTATTGTGGAATTGTTTTTACATGAAAAGCAATCCGAACTTTGCTGTTACCGGCTCCCCATCAAACCATGCGAACACTGTACGGATTGGGAAACACATTGACATTTATGGACAGTCTCTGTAATAAAACAGTCCGACTAACGGTACAGTCAATAACTGATCAACTGAGACAGTGCTAATCGGTTCATTGAGTTCGATAAAGATAAAGTTTGTTTGTTTAACGACGCCATTGGAACATATCGATTACAAATAACGTTTCTACTGCTTGATCCCATAACAAGGCTAAAACTATCGCATAAAGTAACGTGGTTTTTTTAACGACGCCACTAGAAACATATCGATTATAAATTAGCCATTATTGGACGACAGACGCATGGTTATATTGAAACATGGTCACAGGGGAAACGCGCTGCCGCCACATAGGCTACTCTTCTACGAATGACAGCAAGGGGTCTTTTATGTGCACTTTCTCATAGACAGGATAGCACACACCACGGACTTTGATAAACCAGTCGTGGATCACTGGCTGAAACGGAAAACAGCCCATAAAGATATTTTGCGCTGTGGATGATCGATCTCTCGATCCATCCCGCCACGGGAGGACATTCTACCTCTGGACTACGTCCCGCTCCCCAACTATCGCATACTGAATTGCGAATGCTGAACACACATACATTGACTGCCATTACACCGAATCACGTTAGACTTTTAATATAATATGTTGTATATGGTGGCTGCTTTGTACCATCTCGTAATCTCGCGAGATAACGAGATTCACGAGATGACGCAAATCATTCACCATAGTATTAATCTCGAGAAATACATACAGATAAAATATCTGGAATCATCTCCAATTCATTTCTAAGAACATAGACTGGCGGTAGGTTGTTGTCATCCCTCACGAACCATGCATCAAGTAATTCAGCGTTGCGCGTATCCCGACCTCGATGTTGTTCTAGAGCTGCACGAATGGATTCGAATTCAGTTGCTACAATAGAAGCCGGGAGTGGCCGCCTGCCATACTTCTGAGAAGTAAATATCTGAGGATGCAAAGATTTATAATTGTATAACGTGAAAGATAAAGTTTGTTTGTTTGTTTGACGACACTTCTGGAACACATTGATTGTTAACAGCAGTTATTGGGTGTCAAACGTTCGATTGTATTAACACGTACAGGGATATGTTGTAGTACATAAAATATATCACAGATTTTAGTTTTAAAACTTACCAAAAAATGTGTTTCTCTAAGAAACTTTAAAACCAGTCGTTTTAAGTATTTGCTAGTATTCAATGTTCATGTTTGTATTAGGACTGCAAATAAAACCACGAGGATATTCCTACCACGAGGCACGGACCAAGTCCCAGTTCCCGGCACTTGAGAATCTCCTTCCGGCGAAATACTTGAACACCCGGATCATACCGGACGTTATCAGGTTGCTGACCCCACTCCAAGTCCACTACCTGAAGAAAAAACTCCTCGTATTTAATTGAGATGAAATCAATTTGTCCAAAAGCAACCGCAATCGATAAAATCGTCATTCAATGCTGCTAGGTTATGCTCTGATGATGTTAATATTTTAGTGTAACAAGGTGTTAAACTGTGAAAGTAAAGAGATAAAATCGTCATTCAATGATGCTAGGTTATGCATCATGATGTTAATATTTTAGTGTAACAAGGTGTTAAACTGTGAAAGTAAAGAGATAAAATCGTCATTGAATGATGCTAGGTTATGCTTGATGATGTTAATATTTTAGTGCAACAAGGTCTAGGATGGGGTGGGTGCAAAGGTCTGCCCGAACCCACCGACTCTGGGCCTACTTGTATGAATACTGTATGTAATGTTCTAATAACAAATCTGTGTATACTGATAACAAACCTGAAACTCGAGGCCATATCGATTCCGACAGTACTCTCTGAGCCGCGGGTAGGCCTCCTTCATCAAGACATTCCGTTCCGTTAGCGTGTCTGTGGAGTACATACATAGCATGCTCGTCAACGTTAAACAAATAGTAATTAAAGCCGGCTTGCTTGTTTAGTTGTACCGTATTTACGTGCTTATATACAATTTAGGTTCAAGAACGTTTGTCTTGGACATGCAGTCCAGTTGCCTCTCGACTACCTTCTCAGGACAACTGAGCAGCAAAGGTCGTGGTATGAACTGTCCTGTCTATGGAAAAGTTCATATAAAAGATCCCTTGCTGTTTTGTAATAAGAAGCAGATTTCCTGGACAGGCAGTCGAGGCAGCTTGGCTGCGGGGCCATGGCAGACGAGCTTGAACCTTAATTGGATATAAGCACGTAAATTAAGTTATGACTATAACTATTTAAAAAACAACTGCTGAATATATACCCATAAGTCTTGCTCAGTCTTATATAAATCACATAGTTTTATTGTTGTTGTTTTTTTCTGGCATCAGCGCTAAGGCTTGTAAGTGATATGTCTCGTTTTATGGATCAGGCTATTCGTTTCATTTTGTTGTTTTTTTGTTACGATATTACCGGGCTTGCATTCCTACCGGTCGTGCGTTCCCTTTACACCAGCTCGGTGTAATCTTTTTAAATTCCAATTACAAATTCCATTTGTTTTGCGAATTGTTCGTTTGAACATGGATGTTACAGCATTAAATAAAAGTAATTTTTAAATCATTTTTTAAAAATGGCTGCTAAACTGAAATTATTCAACAATCAAGATTAATTATGTATCCAACAACAAAATGGCATAAAATGCATATTTTAAAACTTTTACTGCATTAAGTCGAGTATTTTACAAGATTGTCTCCATTTGAAAAAATGCAATTTGGCGGCCATAATCCACGCCTTGATGTCTACCAAAAGTATTTTTTATTTTATATATGTCCGCTATCTGATAAATTACATTCGTACGGAAAGGTATTACAGATACAAGACTACAATGGTGTGATATTTCTCAGCGAGAAAACATGTTTTCCTTCTTAAATAATGCATTTACTTATGTACTAAAATAGTTATATTAAAAATAGCAATAATAATAACCTTACACTACATTTATGTGTGTGTGTCTTTGCGTATTCATTACCCAGTATAGCAAACGGGAACAGGGATAAAAAGATTAACTACATCTGCTTATGTACTAAAATATTTATATTAAAAAAGAATCAATGATAATAACCTTCCACTGCCTTTATGTGGGTGTGTCTTTGATAATTCATTACCCAGCATAGCAAACGGGAGCATGGATCAAAAGATTAAGTACACACGAATAACGCCTCGATTACACTTCTACGCATACGCCGGTGATTAAAGGTTATATTATTGCCAACAGCGACACGTCGAAGGATTCGAATCGTCTCGGCATGAAAGCTCTACAGAAAGTGAGCAATTCATGTACAAATCTGCTTCTATCAGCCGCCATTGTAGCGTGAAGCGTTAGCTTAGTGGAATATTTGCTTTGTTTAGCGACAGCATGGTATTGCAGTTTGTTGAATAGCCACCCTGTTGCGATAGGTTGTTATTTGCTTGTCACTTTTTCATCAAATTTGTCAACGGTGTCAAGTAAGGTTGGATCTCATAGAGGTAATATCAAACTGAATTCATAATGAGCAGGCAGGTTCGCCGGAAAATAAAATTACATCCAGCATAAAATTATGTATTATTTATACGCTTGAGTGCTGCTATGAGCTGTTCCACCCGGGGCATAAAGCATAGGAAACATGATATTTGGTAGTATGGTAACGGATAGAGCATAATGGATTAGAGTGTCCTGTGGTGTACACGGGCACAATATAAATTACATTTCACTTACCCTTTAACATTTAATGTTTGCCAATGAGAACACCCAAGAAAGAGTAAAAATATTCAGGGTACATGGTTTATAATTTAAAAAAAAAAGTATTTACATTGTAGTTATGTTACCGTCAGTTTGTGAACCGTCTGGTCTGACGAGCTATTGGTACATGAACTGATTGAAATATAAAGACTCTCAATCACTAAGTTTTGCGCCAGACAATAGCAGTGTCGTTAGAAGTCTTCTAACAAATTAGCCGTGTTAAATAGCACGAGCGCTCTGGAACTATGTGACTGGTACCGATTGTGTACTATCATATCACATTCATTTCATGTATATGCAAATACCGGTGTCATGACGTTTTGTCTCGGTAGCAGAACGCTCGCTCTATTGAACGCACGATAGGTGCGTGATTTGGCGATCTATTCGTACGACGTAGACCGATAATTTTACGTAATATTTTGAAATTATTGTTGATATTTATAATCATATAATAAATGTATGCACGTATGTAGATAAACAAGGACTGTTTTCTCTTCTGTTTATACTAGTTAGTTAGTTATAACTTATTTACGTGCTTATATCCAATTAAGGTTCAAGCACGTCTGTCGTGGTCACACAGT
>JAULBR010069653.1:0-25022 GCA_032355825.1 Melanodrymia aurantiaca
TTACACCTACCCATTGAGCCTTGCGGAGCACTCACTCTGGGTTTGGAGTCGATACTGAGATTAAAAATCCCATATGCGTTAACCACTGCACTACGGAGACCGGTGTTGGTAAATATGAGTTGTATTCTTGTTAAAGGGAACCTGTAATTAAGGGAGCGGGACGTAGCTCAGAGATAGAATGTTCGCCGAGAAATCGATCCTCCACAGCGCAAAACATTTTTTTATGGGCTATTTTCCGTTCCAGCCAGTAAAACATGTCTGGTTTACAGAAATGTCAAAATGTCATTATATTACGTTAAATTGATCCATTTACAATATACGCATCGATTGCTATAAATAGAATGTTGAAAAGTTGTTCCACTTTTAATGTCACGCTATTATCTGGAGTGCAGCGAACCGAGACCCCAATGTTATTTCTACTCAGAGCGAGCTCCATGCCTCCATTTCCCAAAAACGTGAGCGATTCTCTTTAATACATTTTGTATGTACAGGTTTATAATTATATTTCGTTAATAACAATTTATTTATTTGTTTTACAGTCATCGGACGAGATTGAGACACATGATGATGATGAATTTGCTAAAACCCTATCACAACTTGATAAACAGTCGAGTAAAAAGGTATATTATAATACCATGTTAAAAAGTACACATCATACTGCTTTTTGTACATTTGAATACCAAATTTTGAAGAGATATTAGATTTCAAATGCTTAGGCCTAAAATAAAAAAATTAGTGTTTCAGATTTCTCGTCCACCCATAATTTTATTCGGCGGCCCTAAAAATTTGTAACGAAAAAATATATAGCTTCACGAAAAATAAAAACTATTTAGCAAGAAAAAAAGACATTTCTATTGGGTGTCAAAATATGTTATACCGGAAACACATTTTATTTTTTAGGGCCTTATCCAATTTCCTCTTCTACTCTCCCTCCAGCCCCTCCCCCCACCCCCACCTCAACTGTTCTTCTCCTCGAGCATGTAAGTAGTGGAATGTACGTTTGTAACTTCATCATGTCATTCCAAATGACCTATGAATGAAATAAAGTGTTTGTTTGATACACTATCGCATAATTTTCTCGTTGTTTTGCAGTCGAAGAAAGACGAAAGTTTGGAGAAACTTGGAGGTAAGAACTCTATGTTCAATTATTATTCTCAACATAATTACTAGAGGTGTAACAATACACTCGAATATTCGGTGCACCGAACAGCAACCTGTATCGTAGTTGTATTCGTATTCGCGACTGCTTGAACCGAATACACACGAATATTATAATGTAGCTGCATGTGGTATGCTTTTGATTCCCCAGACAATTGTTTCAATTGAAATTTAACAATAATTATTTAGATAAAGCACCAACCAGCGTTCTATGGCAGTCTGCCTCCTGTATAAGTGCTATATCCCTATAATTATGTCAAACCTCAAACTAGATTAAGCAAATGCTTAACGTTTAGTTAACAATGTTATTATTATTTGTCATTATGTGGCTTGTTGGGACGTTTTTGCCTATATGTATTGTATTCATGAATAAATGGTTGTATTCGTCGCCTTATATTCGTGATACGTATCGTATTCGCCACCCTGTGTATTCGTTACACCTCTACTTTGTTACTATTACTTATTTTAATGGGATCTTAAAGAAAGTTGGATCACGTGACGAAGGCATGCACAAAAATTAATTTGCATATAATCATGTTAAACAGAAGCAAAAACACTCCTTGTTTATCTACATAATTGCATAATTTATTATATGGTAAGGGGAATATTCGCGAGAGAAAAAACCCACGTCACAATATTAATACGGTTTATAGTATGTTGTTATACACATGCATTAAATGTAAGAAATGAAAAAATATATAAAAAAATTAATTGTATGGATAATAACGATTTTAAAAATAATTTTGTTTACCAGACAAACCCAGCCTGTCGTCCAAGTTGTCTGCGAAGATGAAAGTTTTTGTTGAAGATACGCCAGAAAAACCGAGCAGATTGGACAAGGTGGTTCAAAAGGTTTTCTAAAGCTTATCTATAGTGACTGGGAGCGGGTCGTAGTCTAGAGGTAGAATGTCTGCCGCTGGCGGGATGGGTCGAGGGATCGATCCTCCACAGCGCAAAACATTTTTATGGGCTATTTTCCGTTCCAGCCAGTGAAACACGTCTGGTTTATCAAATTCTGTGTTGTGTGCTATCCTGTCTATGGGATAGTGCACATAAAAGATCCGTTGCTGGTTTTCAGTAAGAGTAGCCTCTGTGATCATGTGTCAATATAACCATGCGTCTGACGTCCAATAACCGCTGATTTATAATTGATGTGTTTCTAGTGGCTTCGTTAAATAAAACAAACTTTACTTTTATTTACCAGTTTTAATCAGATTTCTGCTTGAAATGTGCTTGCACAGTTGGGAGTCTTTTGCCTGTGTTACATAATGTACGCTGTGGCTTGCACTGTTTGACCAGTCGGATAACTAACACAATGCACAGACAAAGTTAGACTCACAGCGGTGATAAAAATAACTGGTTTAAACGTTTAGTTTTGTTTATGTCCCATCAAACCTGGTCCCCTTTGAATAAAACAGTATATAATTATTCATTGGGAGAACACTGTTTTCAGTTTTTAATAGAGTTTCTGGTGGTAATGAACAAAACATTTTATGGGCTATTTTCCGTTCCAGCCAGTGATACACAACTGGTTTATCAAATTCCGTGTTGTATGGGATAGTGCACATAAAAGACCCCTTGCTATTCGGTAAGACTAAGAGTAGCCCATAACGTGACGACAGCGGGTTTCCTCTGAGACCATGTGTCAATGTAACCATGCGTCTTGACGTCCATTAACCGCTGATTTATAATCAGTGTTTCTAATGGCGTCGTTAAATAGAACAAACTTTACTTTTTTGATAATACAGGTTACTTTAATATCGTCTATTTACAAGTACGTGTATGAATATTTGTTCTTTGTTACAGGTTTGAATCATAATGGCTGCTATACGAAAGAAACTAGTTATAGTTGGAGATGGTGCCTGTGGTAAGACCTGTCTTCTGATCGTCTTTAGCAAAGATCAATTTCCTGAAGTCTATGTGCCAACTGTCTTTGAAAATTATGTCGCTGATATTGAAGTTGATAACAAGCAGGTGAGAAGATTTAAAGTTTCTTTGAACAGTTGTATATTGTGATTTGGAAGGCTTTCGTTACTGTGTCTGTGCGGGAGCGTGACATAGTCTAGAGGTAGAATGTCTGCCTGTAGCGGGATGGGTCGAGAGATCGATCCTCCGCAGAGCAAAACATTTGATGGGCTATTTTCCGTTCCAGCCAGTGGTACCTGACTGGTTTATCAAATTGTGGTGTGTGCTATCTTGTCTATGGGATAGTGCACATATAAGGCCCCTTGCTATTTTTCGGTAAGAGTAGCCCATAAAGCAGCGACAGCTGGTTTCTTCTGTGACCATGTGTCAATATTAACGTCCAACAACCGCTGAGTTATAATCGATGTGTTTTTAGTGGCGTCGTTAAATAAAACAAACTTTACTTTACTGTGTCTGTCCACTACTAGGCAAGGAACTTTCTTGAGAAGCCTCCCTAGATAAGCAGTGTTACGGTTGTAGCACGCCGTCAAAATTCATCTTGTTTACATCACTTTAAATATTTTCTTCATCAGGTGACGTTTGTCAAACTCGTGTCTGCTGATCTTGGTTTATTCATCTGTGTAGAAATTCACATTTATCTGTACATAATGTTATTGTGGATTTGATACGATTAAATTGTGATGAATAAAGTCATGGTAGAATTGTTTTTAACAATAAGCAGTGGTACAAATTTCATCTGTTTTGAAAGTAAAGTTTCATTCAAAGTCAAATAAAGCCATTAAAGTTAATTGCTCAACTGTTTGTTTATTCAGTGACAACTCAGTATTCACATTTATAATGCATTGAAGCTCCATTAACCTTATTTGGTATGATTGACTGACTGAACATGAATGAATGAATGAAAAAATTAACGACACCCCAGCATGAACACTACATCGGCTATTTGGTGTCAAAATATGGTAAATGATGATGATAATACTACAAAAACCGGTGTCCAGCACTGAATAAACAATAATGAAACTAAAAACAATAGACTGACTGAACAATGCTCTGGACATATATACGTTACCAAATAAAGTCTGAACTTTACTACCAAATTTCATGAGTTACTTCCCTTGGCTTGGTGTCTACTTTGTAACAAGGCTGATTGTCAAATAGAATGAATGAATACATTTAAAATTTAATGACTCCCCAGCACGAAAAAAGATATTGGCTATTGGGTGTCAAAATATGGTAAAAATTAACATTGTCAAATAGATGTCAAGTAAAAGATATTTTTTATTGTGATTGTAATGTAAACTAACAGTAAAGGCATTTACTTTTATTACCAATTCAATGTTAGAACCTATTACAGATTTTACGTAAGTGTTTTGTTGAAAATGCACACATACTTCAAATTAACTTTAGTATTTTATCAAAACTTTATCAATGTATCAAAGATGATACAGAGCTCTCAAATTGTTTTGTCGGTAATTGATATTAAATTGAACATACAGTATAGCATGTTCAATTAAACAATAAGTGTAGAAAATTTAAGATGCCAGTATGCAGATTGAGTTGGATGGTTGATGCGATTTGGGACAGGAATTACTCCGTCAATATAATTTATGTTTATAATTTAATCAATCATTTTTGTAAACAAATTATCGACGTATTTTTTTACGGAAGCTATACAATGTGAAATGTGCAGATTTTTGTGCTGTGCACACTTACGTTACATCCATGGGTGTATTTGTGACTAGTTTATGTTTGCCCTTAAAGTTATGCAGATTGTTGACTTCTAATTATTTAACACCTTTTACAAATCATGCAAAACACAAACTATAAAGTTCTGCATACAGCTTTTATTAATTTGAGAATTGCTTGAGGAAAGACATTTTAATAACATAAAATACCAATGTATATTTAGTGCCATGATATGATGCATCATTGACACAGATGATGTCTGATTCAATACCTTACTTGGACCGGTTTTATGCTTTTTTATCGTTTCAATGATGTCCAGCAGGCAGACACTATATGGCGGGTACCAGCAGTCAGCAAGGATGTGCTCACCTATCACTGACTTGGCTGTGATTCGTGATTACATGCCGTTTTGACTTTGTAATAATATCCTTTTGACTCTGCCGTGTAGACATATGCAGTTGGCTTTGTCACTGTTTTGTCATTTAGATTGTTGTATTGTGTCTACATGTAATAAATAACTGCAGTTGAGGAGAATCACTCACCATTGTGGCGCGAAAAGCACGATCATGTGATGACAGAGTGATGAGAGTTGTGCAGAAATTCATTTGTGTATAAAAGAAGAAAAAACTCCTTGTTAATCTTCATAATTGCATGCATTTATTATATGATTATAAACATGATCAACATTATATTATTTTATGTAAAATTTCCCGTTTGAAGTCAACTAATAACTATATAAAGCACACAACCATGTACTTTGAATACTTCTACAGTCAGACACTGTTAATAGTTATTGTCTGTACAGGTTTAGCAGAGCAGAAATGTTTTTTGCCAATTTCGGTGATTGGGGGTTTTTAAGCCAGATATAAAAGGATGCACACTGCTTCTGAACAGACGAATATGGTCCATGCATGTTACATAATGTACATTATGTGTACACGTATGAGCAAGTCTGTGTTCGAAATATACACTGTTCCCCTATCCCATAAATGGAGATTTTTTAAATGGATTAGTGAAACAAATAATCCATTGTTTTGTTCCATTATGACAGTGGAAGTAAAACATGGAATAGTGAAATCAGTCGATGACTATTTCAGCAGCTATAATAATAGTCTCACTCGACAAAATTTCTCATCTTGAAAACCTGTTGTGACACATTAAAATTCATGTAATATCTTATCGTTTTTGGAAGCATGTCATTACTTACATGCAGTTATTGTAAACAAAAATTGTTTTATTTACCAAATGTTAAAGGGATAATAAATTCTCAGATGGAATAATGCTATTAATTTAGTGTGTGTTGAATTCAGTAAACGATGTCAAATTATTGAAAGGTGACATTCTATATTTAAACAGACTGAGACCTGTATTTTTTTAACTCAACAGTAACCTGACAGTTAATTAGTAGGATTATTCATGTGCAACTAAATTGCAAGTTAAATTTAAATCAAATTATTTGAATTAAGTTTGACTTGCAACTTTACTATGCATATTACCAGTTGATTATCTGTAGGCCATTTTTTGTGATGTGTTGAATTTTGTGCTAAAAGTTGGGTTTTGGTACTTTGTGACGAGGTAACGTGCACAATTGTTCAACAATAATTATTGTTGCCGTCTAATTGTACATGTACATCCATCAATTGTGTTGTCATTTTACCACTTGTTTCTTTTTTTTCTAAGTAATAAACACTCGACAGTCTGCAAGAAGCCTAGTTTTAATAATTTTCCGTTCATGCATACTCACTGATAAATAAACACAAATTTTCATGTAGCAATAAATTCTATTAAACATGTTAGGAAATGTCTGAACAATCCTACAAACCGTGCATCGTTTTATGACATTTGAACATGAGGAAGACGCCAGTTTGACTTTTCTTCTTTGATCCTAAGTTTTCCGGTGAGTGCCAGTTTGTTGTGCATGATTTTCAAACTTTTGGGCATGCAATAAACATGTTGATTTTCAAAGTGTTCAGACATTTGCAGCATTTCTAGTTCTGCATGTGTTTTCCAAGTTAAATGGGTGCTGACAAAAGATTTTGAAGGAATGTACAATATACATTACGTGTTCTTTGATCTAACTGCATGGTGTTTGAATTTAATTTTTTAAATTAATAACAAATTAAACAAACTGTTGAAACAGTGTTTTACAGATCTGATTCATTAAGAACATTACTTCTTCATTCTGTGTGGTACATGTACCATGTATATATCCATTACTTTTATGTATTATGTATTTATAATATACATGCGTTGCATGTAGTTTTCAAAATTTCACCATGCATCAGTTCACTTTCAAGTGGTGCTTGTCACTTTGCTGAAGTACAATCATTACATCATTGGAACTAAAAAAATTCAAATTTTATTTTATTTTTTCATGGTTTTTTTGCTTGTGTTGATTATTTAAAATCATTAAAAGCTTTCTCTCTTTTGTAGTTTTTTCCAATTTGTTTTTTTTTTACCTGTGCAAGATCTTTGAATAACTTCATAAACGTATTCTCTTTCGGTCATACTTTGAGAATTACATTATTTTGTTTTAGTCTGTTCACTGGAAGGATCCATTTTTTCACTAACAGTTATCTTTCCACACCGCAAGTCACATCATAACCATGACAAAAATATCTTCTGGCCAATTTTTAAAAAAAATAAAAAAATAAAGAAATTAGTTATAATTTGTTATAGGAGGCTAATTGATACAACATTGTTATCCTATCCAATTACTAAAAAGTTTTGTCAACCTTTTTAAAAAGTAGTCATTGATGAATTTGGCTACCTATAGGGTGATCCCTGCATAAATCGTGTAATAAAGGTATTACTGTAAGTACGTCGTTTGTTTACAAGCCATTAAAGGAGTGGGAAGTAGTCCAGAGGTAGAATGTCCGTCTGTGGAGAGATGGGTCGAGAGATCGATCCTCCATAGCACAAAACATTTTTATGGGCTATTTTCCGTTCCAGCTAGTGATCCACGACGGGTTTATAAAATTCTGTGGTGTGCTATCCCATCTGGGAAAGTGCACATAAAAGACCCCTTGCTGACTTTCGTAGAAGAGTAGCCTATGTGGCAGCAGTGTGTTTCCTCTGTCACTGTGACAATATGTCAATATAACTATGCATCTGGCATCCAATAACCACTGATTTATAATCGATGTTTTTCTAGTGGCGTCGTTAAATAAAACAAACTTTACTTTTACGAGCCATTAAACCTGTACCTGGGCGTGACATGTTGGATAATTTTAGTTGAAGAAGTGACATATTACTACATTTGAGTGAAGCACGATATTACCGATGACGTTATGTTAAAAGAGTTATACATGTAGGATAAATAGAATTTGTAACTTGTTTTTAACATTGGAAATGATCAGCTACATCTGTCTAGTTAATTGGTATTTGTCTTGGTAGAGACATGATAAATACTGATTAACCTCAACTCTTAAAAATACATGTACTTGCTTGCACCATTATACCATATTCATTTACTTCCTGCACCAACTTTCTTAAATTGCAGTGCAGGGATTTGGGTTTTTCCTTTTGCAATCTAATACTTTTATTCATTTCTTTTGGGTAGTTGGTTGTAATGGAGCTTTGAAATTCTGGTTAGTTATAATACTTGTACTTGTATGTGAACTTAATAAATTACAGTATTGGAAACTTATGCTATATAATATATCAAGATTTGGGTCACATTTTTCCACGGGCTGGTTGAGTCTTGAAATTATGAATTGTATGTTCTTGTTCGTTCAAATTATGAATTGGTTTTAAATACTTGTTACTAACCAAGATATTTTAAGGACAAACTGTACAACATTTGGCATGTAACATTTTGTAAATTAATAGGCTATGTACACAGTTTATAACAACAGTTTTGTTTCAGTTAAGTGACTAATTAGTACATGACATCACTAGTACAAGGCATCACTTACAATGTACTGGTCCACAATATTTTAGTTTTAAATCTTTGCACCCTGACACTAATCTGAAGAGCTCTGGTTGATGGTCTGGACAGTCAGTTTTCTTGTCGCACAAATATTTACACAAGTGATGGCTTTGGGGTGGCAAATCCTCCAAGTGGCTTTTAACAATCACAATGAAAATTTGAACATTGTTACAAACCATAGTTATTTAAAACGTTTGTTATCTAAATACAAAATATATTAAGTAATGCACAGTCATTGAAATTTTCTGTGGAGAAATTGATTTGCGATCTAGCATTTTTTTTATTAGCATTGCAAATTTTTTTTTTTTTTAAATATATATATTTCAAAATGTATGTCTGTTGCTGTTCCACTTTGAACTCGTCAGTCGATTCGTCATGCTAATAATCGACTGAAGTCGTCTTCCGAATGTTGTCATTCAACATAATTTGGTACATTCCTATTTTCTTTAATATTAAATAATATCACAATGCCAGATTGTTTCTTTCAGTCAAGACATGTTTAGTGTTTTTCAAGTAACGTGTGTCACACTGATTATATAACATTTCGTTCAATTGTTGATAAAATTATATTTAATTTTAAGTGTTTTCGTAAAGCATGGAATTAATCCTTCCTGCTACTTATACTTTGAGGCGAAATTGCAAATGTATGTGAGGTGGAATTTTTGGTGTTATAGAATTAAATGATTATTTTTCCATTTCATTTTCTACCTTGGGTTGGTAGGCTCCTATGCACAATAACTTGGATTTTGAAGTGCATCATTATAGACTGTATGACAAAATATATACAAAACAAATAGCAAAATGTAACACGTGTCATCATGGAAATGTCCAGTAATGCTTGCTGTATACATAGCTTTTTAAAAATATGTATTTGATAGCCCACTATGCTACCTGCTAAAGCAGTAGCACAGGACAAAAAGCGGGTAGCTCCGGGCATGGGATTTATCCAACCCTGGTACATTTGTTATGTTACCTAATAATTGTGAAATATTGTAATTTTTATGATACATGTTATGTATATTCAATATTGTGTTTGTTATTTTACAAACGTTGGCATAAAACAATTTATTCTCGTTGATTTTTGTTTTGCTTGTTTAACAAAGAAAACTAGTTAAACATTTTGCATATATTATATATATGTAAATTATAGTGATACAATTACTTGGATAGAAATCATATTACACATAGTTGATGATGGTCAGTTTTATGATTTCTGCTATTTTGAATCATTCCATACCCCATGAATTGTTTTTAAATAATATGGTATGACTATGTACAAAATATAAAATCAGATTTATGTATATTTTTCTGATTTCTGTATCTCACATCTGTGTTTCATTTGGAATATAGAAAATGTAATTCAACACACATGCACACACAGACAGACGCACATATGCATGATACATGTACATATTGCTGAATTATTATGGGGAAAATGTCCCAATTTTAAAGTAAATCACTCACCATTTTGGCACGAAAAACAGAATCACATGATGACGGGTGGAGCAAGTTACACACAAATTTATATGTTTATACATACATGTAACAGAAATTATCGGGAGATTCAGCAGAGTGCATGATAACGGGTGGAGCAACACACACACAAATTTATATGTTTATATACATACATGTAACAGAAATTATCGGGAGATGCAGCAGAGTGGAAACGTTTGGTGCCAAACTTGATGATTGGGGGTCTTTAAAATGCATCCTTTGCCGTAACACAATTCTGAGATAATCCAGTTTTCTTTACATGCATCATACATGTGGACCAGTATAAATTTACACATTTATCATGGTCGGCTTTCATGGGTATTGGTATTTGCCTATTTCTACAAAGACCCTTTAATGCAAACAACTTGAAAAATCATGTGTTCCTAAAATATATAGACCTCAACCTGCCTGTTAATTGTCATTATTGTGAGTACAAAATATGCTGCTGATCCAAATAATGAGCCATCAACAAAAACGAAATACATGTATGCTTGTAAATGTTTTAAATCATTAAGTCTTGTAAGTTGTATTTATTTTGTAATAAGAGTCTTTTTGGTAGCTCTGTATCCTTTTTGCCAGGATTCTAGGTTGATAGGTCTGATTATATCAAATTGGAACTCTTATCGATGAACACAAGACAGAATTATTGATTTCTAATTTACAGGACTTTGCTTGTAACTGTGTAACTAATTTTATGTATACGTTGTAAATAGAAGATCGACACCCATGGATATGTCATTTGTGTGAATTTTAACTGAACAATTGTTTGCATGAAGTACTGTCTTAAACCTCATTAACTTATGTTTTACTTTTAGGTAATATTTGTCTTGTAACCTTTCATGTGCATCAGAATGAATAAAATGAACTTTGGGACACCGCAGTTTATGTTGCATAAATTTGGATACTGATGTGTGCATAATGTTAATTTTGAACAAGTAACAGTTTTGTGACAATGTACTGTATATGTTGATGTACACGAAGCCTTCAGCATACATGTACCATTAACAAATCAATTGGTCTTTTTGTGATACAAGAACTTTTAGTCGATAAGGATTACTCTGCGAATTGTATCTTTTATAATTAAAATACACCTAGATTCATGAGCATGTTAAAATGATTACTGTATTACCATGTAGTGTTACTTCTTTACAGTCAATGAGCATGTTGGTCACATAATATATAGCTTAGTGTTTGGGTCACCCAAAGTGAGTAAGATTGAAGGAACGATCCACCTCAATGGACCTATTGGAACTGGGTTTTTTCCCCATTTGAATTGATAATCCCAGCCCATGTCAAAAGCTATGTTTTGTTGGTGAGAGGGTTCGTATAAAAGATTCCTTGCTGCTAATTACAAAACTGACTGGTAGCAACACAACCTGGGACCGTGTGTGTGTGTGACATTCAATTGCTGATGATTGATTCAGAAATTAATGTGCTCAAGTGGTGGTGTTAAACAAACTATCTTTTTGTAGGAAAAGATGTTGATTTGTTGAAAGCTGCAATTGTGCATTTTAATTATTGAAAGGTTTAAATGTATGTTATGATGTTTTTCATACATAGTCATGACCACTATGTTTCAAATGTGGGCTGTATTTTTTAACACCTTCCCTGTTAGACTTTGTTTTTCACTAGGTCTGAGAAGTATTATTTATGTGAGTGCAGTTATTTCTCAATTTAACATTTGAATCCAACTAAAGTGCATCAAATTTGAGATCTATGCATTTTGTTTTTAACTTTACGTTGTACATGTGAGTTTGACGAGCATCTGTATGTAGACGTTTTGTTGTGCTGTCTTATAACAACTAACTGAACATTTAATAATAATACCTTTAATAATAGTAATATACTTTCCGTGTGTGGAAAGCGAATAGACATGTGGTGTTTCGTTTTACAGTTATAAATGCATATATGACGTGTGTTTTGCTTTGTGTGCAAGATGGATTAAACTTTAAAAGTAATATATTCATGTACCTGGTACTGTTATGTAGCATGTAAGTTTGTACACTAGTACATTGTGTTTTTATTAACAATATGCTAATTACTAGTACACATTTAAAAAATAATAGTTTTCTTAGTTATTTTCCTCATTTATTTAAAACATATTTGAAATTTTTTAATTTACCTATGATTGACATATTTATATGATAATGTTATACAGTAAATATCAGTGTTCACACCGGCTTTGAGAAATCTAAAATAAATTCCTGTCTGATAAAACCAATGGTTGTATTTCATACTGAATTATATTGTGCTAATCAGAATTCTTGTGATTTTTTGTACACCACTTCTACATTAGTTGGTTCCCTGACACATTGCCATTTATACATGATTTTAAAAAATGTATATATATTTGGTTTTTAAATGTATGCGCCATGCAACATATATGCTTACCACTTCATAATACATATTTAACATAGAGTACATATAAAATAAACAGTCGCAAATAGGTGAAATAATCCTGAAGCGACTTTAAACTTCAAATCATTCATTCATGTAAAATAAAATTCAAACAAGTGGATTTCACAAAAATCACATGCATACATTTTCAAATTTAGTTATCCATGATACTGATAGTTATATCTAATATTTAAAATGTGTGAGTTTGGCAGTATCATCAGGTAAATTATGTACACGAAACATTACAGATAAAATGCCAGTGCAGCTAAGAATAATTACATGCTGAATTATCAGTGAATTTAAATATTTCTTGGCACCTGGAGCATGAATTCAAATTGATATGTTATCTACTTTTCTGCCTGACAGCCACACTGGATTTTCACATGACAATGTGGACAATGCCATATTAAAAAAATGATATCGGCAAGCAAATTGAAGGAGACATTTGTTTTAAATTGCATCTTAAACCCTTTGATGTTTTCTTGGATGACACGGTACTTAAGTATAATGTAGTATGATAATAGAGATCACACTAATTTATTTGAAACTGGGTACTCCGTGAATACATGTCGTCCACTGTTTGATCCTTGCCCTTGTGTTTAAACAACACATGATGGTATAAGCGCCGATCAACTCTATTGTTAAAATGAATTTCAGTCTTGACAGAGTCAAATTAATTTGATAATGTGAACATTGTCTCAATTGCTGTTCAAGTCTCAATTGCTGTTCAAGTGTTGTGACCTTTTTGTTTCTGCTTGTACTTGCAGGTTGAGCTGGCACTGTGGGACACAGCTGGTCAGGAGGATTACGACAGACTACGACCCCTCTCTTATCCAGACACCGACGTCATTCTTATGTGCTTCTCCATAGACAGCCCCGACAGTTTAGAGAATATACCTGAAAAATGGACACCAGAGGTTCATCATTTTTGCCCCAATGTGCCAATAATCTTGGTTGGAAACAAAAGAGATCTTCGAAATGATGACAACACAAGAAGAGAGTTGCAGAAGATGAAACAAGAACCAGTGAAGTATGACGAGGGCAGTGCAATGGCAACAAAAATTGGTGCTAACCACTACTTAGAATGTTCAGCAAAGACCAAAGAGGGAGTAAGAGAAGTGTTTGAATCTGCAACCAGGGCAGCGCTGCAAAACCGGTCTAGAAAAAAGCACAGATGTATTATGCTTTAATGATTATACACCCAATGTGCACAAGTATTTGCATGGTATATTTTTGAGAAGTGCAACCTCTATTACATGCCACAATACCTTAGGAACAAAGCAGGACCAATCCTATTGTAACTATTGCAGCATTTGGAAAAAATCTTACACAATGCCTACAGTGTGGTAGTCGACATTGACCCTCAAGTTTAATGGTGAAGATCAGTTAGGGTTAATTTTATACCCCCTTGCATTTGACATATTTGTTCAATCATGCATGTATTTGGACTAGTTTGCAAATGGTTTCCTGCTTGATATGAGACTAATAAACACACACTTTGGAACATGCTTTCCCTGCTTCAGCAGTGTTGTCACCATGATTTGTGTACTACAGTGTGTAATCAAAACCTGGTTATATACTGTTCAATTGTTTCCAGCACTAGGACACTGTGCTGATGATACTCGGACATCTCAATGCTTTTTATATAACAGCTATGCTTTGTATCAGTGTGTATTGTAATATATTGGAAATGCTTAAAAAAAAATCTTTTAAATTAGAATGCTTTCAAGTTTGTTGAGAAAGATACAAAAATGAGTTCTGCCTACACTTTTCTTTGAGCTTAAATTAATTGTTACATTTAGTTACCACACCATGTCTAAAGATACACATTGAGAAAGTATAAATTTTGTACAGTATTAAAGTAATTTGGTTATAATTGGCCAATTGAAATGTTTTAAAGATAGGCAGGCCACGAATATTTTGACAGTGTTTGTTGGTTTTAATGTGCATATAACTTTGTCATGGGATGAGAAAATCTACAGCTTGGTATAACATCACGCTGGCACTTCCTCTCTTTGACCTTCTGACCGTACTGGATCAAAGGTCATTCGTTCAACAAGTTTCTGCCAGTGACAATTACACCTGGCCCATGTTGGCATGGCAACATGATTAGAATTGACATTTCATTCTGACAATAATATTGGTGATGTTTCAAAAGTTAATCCATTCCTGAGGTATTCGATATTAAAGGCATTATAACCTTTATATATTCATGCCAATAAAAGTTATTGCCCTTGGGTATTTTAAAGATATTTTGCAGAAATAAAATTTAAATATAATTGTAATGTTCTAAAATAAAAACATTCTCTTTTTTTTGTCTTTTTTTTTGGTGTCGTTTCACAGGTACAAAATTTTTTTTTTAGGTGATGACTTTTATTGGCTTGTAGGAGTATAATACTGTTTAACATTTTTCAAGTTATGACCTACATGTTTTTGTGATCACATGCATTTGTACTTCCCAGTTGTATGTTTTTTTCTTCTATTCTGCAGCTCATGTATCTTTTTCTATACGCTATTTAAATTTTTCACCAATGGCACATTGGTAACATTTTTAAAATTTCACTTTATTGTACATGTATGTCTTGTTTAAATACTAACATTCCTTAATATGTGGAGAAAAAAGATCTGATTTTGGATCATGGTATAATTGATTTTGGAAAAGAATGTTCTTGTCTGGACAACTCAAATGAATGGTGTGGGATATCTAGATAATGTTTAGTTTCTTGTCTGATGCAACATTTTGTCTGGTCATTATCTAGGGCCAATTATGTGCCACTCAAGTTATCTTAGGACAAATGTTTAAAATGCTTTTAAAATATATTTTTAATTTGCCAATTTGTAAGTGGGAATTTCAAAGCCATATATGCCTTGTACTTGTTTGCCTATCTGCTAATACTAGAGGCCCAGTTTTTACTCAGTTTATGAATTAAATTTATTATTTCCATATGAAAATGTATAACATATATAAATGTATATAATTAAGTCATATGTTTGGAGTAACACCTACATTTATTTGTATAAAATATAAAAACAGCCGTTGGACTGTCTAAATATAATCATATACTAGTATGCTTTTATTATCCATATGGGCAAAGAGATAGGAGGCTATATTTTGCCGTCTCTCACATGGGCAATATAACTATTGTATATCACAACTATCTTTCAAATTTATGTTGGATATTCCTTATTACCGATATGGGAAGAGAAATGGGAGACAATCTTTCCCACCCGATCTTGCCCATGTGGGATATGTAGGCATTGTCCATCACGTCAAATGATTATTCCATGTCAAGCCATATCCCAAGACATGATGTCAGACAATTACTACATTAACAGAATGCATCAAATATTTCACAGCGACATATATTTATAATTGGATTAAAACGAAGTTTACAGATTTATTTCTTATATTTATCCTGTTTAGATAAGAATTACTGTGACCATCGATAAGATTGCAAGTAAATCTGACTGATATAAATTGAATAAATTTGCTGGGTACAATAATTACTATTAATAAGGTACACACATGTCTTTCTTTATTAGTTTTTAATGACTTGTGTCATGGTCAGTGTGTCTGTTTAAGAATATGCTCCATAATCCATTGTAGCAATACTACATGTACCATTAAATCAGGACATTGTACTGTCATGAATTTGCAATTCCAAAACTTATTCTTGTACAATTTGAATGTTTTTGTTTGTGACCAGTTTTTTGAGGGATACTAAATGTATTATTGATTCTGGTGATTTTCAAGTATATATGTATGTATTTACTTATATACCTGTAGTTCTATAAACATGTTTATTGATTTGAGGTCACTTTTTACTTATTACAGATATTTATTTTGACAAATAGCCCAAATATAGATGTATGTGTTTGTTTAATGTTACTACGGCCTCATACCAACTTTAACTAAGGATGCAAATATGTTCAAGTAATGTGTGTATACATAATAAAGTATGTTTATTCACATGTAAGCATTTCTCCAATTTCTGGTACATTATTTTAACTTCACTATATTACCCAACAACTGTTAGAAGTAACCAGTGGTGGAAAACCTGTTTTTGACATTTACTTTCAATTTGAGGTACATTTAGTGGTCTAGTATATATTTTTTTTATCCATTTATGTATATCAATTACAAATCTAGATTTTGAAATTACAATAAATTTGTTTTCACAATTGTTTACACTTGACAAGTTGACAGTAATCAGTTTATTAACATCTCTACCTTTAATATAAAAAAGGTTTTTTTAAGCAGTACATTTTTTTCCACATTAGTATTTCACTAGCCCATTGATTATTAACATTTAATATCAGTCTTTTAAGATAAAAATTATCCACTTGAGTTTTTCAAAGCATGCACATATTGCGCTTTATAACTGTTTGCCTCATTTGGCCAATGATTGCATTGTAAACTTTTTATTATGAGTGGTATTCTCACTTTGGAAAACAGTAAAATTCACTGGTAAAACACACATGATGATTACAACTTAACATGTGTTGTTGGAAGGTATCTAATTATGCATTACACTGTATAATTGTTTTTGTTACTATTTGCTAATGCCTAATTTGTATTTGGTCTTGTTACAAAACAATGTAGTCAGTGTGTGTGTATTGTCATTATGGTGTATATCTTCTGTGTAGATCATGACTGAATAAATTCTTTTCATATTGTCTTACAATTGTTGCATTTGTCTTTGTGATGCTTTTGATGTTTTATTGGGTGAATCACACAAAAACTTCTACAGAATGACATCAAAATCTTAATTTTTATAAATACTAAAAGGTCACACAAAAAAAACTGAAATTACATTCATGTACTTTTCAGAAATAAGTCAAAATCAAGCCTAGCCAATTACTTCAAAAACAATTTTATTTTGTCTCAAGCTGCTGTACTACAAACAGCAAGAACGATGTCACAATCAGCAATGATGTTTCAACTGTACGGTAAACATGATTAGTTATTTTTTAGCATTCACCTATGTCATGCCATATCTTCAACAATGTATGGCTTACATGTACCTTTATTACCTCTGTGATTCGTATGCACTTTATTCATTTATAACTTGTTTATGTTGAACCATATGGACAATATACTGTAAACGGTTATGTCAATCAATGGAGTGAGAAAAGACTCCTGATTGTCAGCACTCAGCCATTTCATCCCATGAATAGTAATGAGCAGCCAACATCTGTGACTTACTTACTTTTTCTGTGCAATTTGGAGATAAAAATTCAGAAACCACAGGTGATGCCACAGGAAATCAACTGACACCAGTTCCACTGATTACTGCTGTAATGTGATGGCATTATGATAACAGGTGATATTAATGTATGTCTGGCAAGTGTAAATAAAATGCAAGACGGACCGGAAGATAAATACATGTACTGTACTGCTGTTGTAGGAGAGGCTAAATACCTGAATACAATCCAAATAACACTTAAAAATCAAAATTTTCTATGGAAGGAAAAAATTCCAAGCAAGTGAAACATGTGTTAACAATTTTGAATTCAGCAGGAAACATGGTAATGCTAATTATGGGAGTGAATATTTTTAAAGTTACGAAAGGTATGGTTAGATAAAAACATGGTTTGAAATATTCTTGGGTAGTAGTCTTAGACCTTCCATCAGAGAATTTGCATCCACAGTATTGATGGAAAAGACCAGAATAATACCGAAGGCGGTTAATGTTTAAAATTGGCTGGAAAAGCGAAAAAGTCTCTCCAATGCCCATATATGTATAAAAGGAAATATGATTTTAGAATTTACGAAGCAGGTTAAAAAAAGTCAGGATAGTAGTAAATGAGGAAAATATTTTGCTATGTTCTGGGGGAAGAAAAAAGTTTAATTAATAATATTTCAATATTTCCTTGGCATATACATGTACATGTACTAACATACTGCAGCATTTTCACAGGATCAGGCTTCTCACTTTATGTCCATGAGTTCCATTTAGATTCAATATCCATCTCTTTCCACTCCACCACCCCTTAACTTGACAAGTCAAGAGTAATTTAACTGGTGGCACGTACCATCGTATCACAAAAAAGGTTTACATTGTTCAGCAGGTAATAGATCTGGTCAGTAAAATAGATATGAGAATTTTTATCTGCTAGAAATTTGTTATGATACTAGAAAAATGCCTGTTGTCCGTCACTAGGATGTTTGAATGCCACTCACGTCGGATGACATTGCATATACAGCATACTGAAGAACTTGCATGTGTTGAAAGAGGCGTAAGCATGCTATTAACTCACATGATAAAAAGTGGTTATGGGAAATAAATTCATATATTTCCCACATCCACTCAAAAGAATGTTTGTTTTTGCATCTGCTTTTTTCAATGACCACTACTAAGGTTGTGCCAAGTCAAAACGAAATTGTGCTCCAGGTAATAGAACATGGGTGTTCTCTTTAAAGGCACAACAGTTGATTTACTGAGTAACACAACAAACTATTAAAGAGAATCACTTAAAAAACCTTGATTATTGGTGGCCTACTGAAGTTCTGTCTATGTTGAACAAAAGTATTGTATACAGCTATGTATAGTTTGGTATTGTCTGGAGATGCAGCAGAGGGGAAATGATTGAGGGGCTTTAACTAAAACATAGTTATATACATTACCAAACCACAAACATACATAATATTCTCAATATCGCATGTATTCTCAGTATATCACACTCGTCATAATTTTTGTTATAGGTCAAATATGAATGTTCTCCTTGGGGAGAAAGTGAACATCACCCATTTTTTATTAATATTAACTTCGAGAGGGATATAACTACTTTGCTGACACTGTACAAATCAAATCTACATGTATATATATTGTTTAATTAATAGGTTGTTGATTGATTTAGTAAATCAATTGTGATGTTATACATTTAACACACAGTAATAGTATTTGACTATTTCCAGATGTTGGCGTACATCCCTGCCACTTACTGTCAAATAATTTCAAAATGCATAGTTCATAAACAAATTACTTGATTGCATTTTTTGGATTTCAGGTTGAGCTGGCACTGTGGGACACAGCTGGTCAAGAAGATTACGACAGACTACGACCCCTCTCTTATCCAGACACCGACGTCATTCTTATGTGCTTCTCCGTAGACAGCCCCGACAGTTTAGAGAACATACCCGAAAAATGGACACCCGAAGTCCGCCATTTCTGCCCCAATGTGCCAATAATCTTGGTTGGAAACAAGCGGGATCTACGTAATGATGAAAACACGAAGCGTGAACTGATGAAGATGAAGCAGGAGCCAGTGCGACCAGAAGATGGGCGGGCGATGTCGGAGAAGATTAATGCCTACTCCTACTTGGAGTGCTCTGCTAAAACGAAGGAAGGCGTCAGGGAGGTGTTTGAAACGGCCACCAGAGCAGCATTGCAGGTTCGCAAAAAGAACAAAGGACGGTGTATTTTATTGTGAGAACTGGAGATTGTAATGTTCATGATAGCTTTCAACTCTTACTTACTCATCATATCTGCCATAATCTGGGAACTTTATGCGCATTCATGTATCTATATTACTGTAATATGATTATTAAACTTCTGCCTTAGAAGCGACTTCAAGCCTTGCATGGAATTGATGGCGATTATGAGATTTATATAACATGTTGAACATTTTTTAATTTAAAAATGTTAAGTTATAAACATATATGTGAGTTCAGATTGGTATGGATTTATCAAATCACATAAAAAGTAAATATGTATAGAAATAATTGTTAAGTATTTAATTTTATTACAAAAAAAGATCCTTGCCTGCATGTTTGGATAATCATTCCATTGGTTGATTTTTTTTTTGTAAAAAAACACTAGCTCTTAAAAATACGTAATTCTTTTTTCTTGCCAATTTTTTGGGAAATTACATGTAATTGTATGGGCTATGCACACATGTTGTATATTTGTATATGCCACTTATGTTATGGTTGCCTGATTTTGGGGGATTTTTTTTCTCTCACATATTTATGTTTTTTAAGTGTAAGCGTTAGTGTACATGACCACAATAACATTTGTTAAGATCAGGTATTATAATTAAGATATTATCATTAATGAGACTTGGTTAGGGTTGTGGGCCATATTTTTTGGGCATTATTACAGTTTGAAAATGTAACTCAATTCAAAGTTAATTTTGATGGTTTAACCCCTTAAATTTCAAACGACGCAAGACCGATTTTATAATTTCATTCTTTCAGAATCTACCTTGAGTTATATGTAGCTGTTAGCAATATTTAATTTTAAAATTTTTATGTTTACACCTAGTTGTACAGTTCATATTGACTTGATTTTTTTCCTATTTTGAATTAATCTATGTCAAACATTTGAAGGTTGGATGAGTAGATTTTCCAGTTTGTTGTACAGTGATGTTATGTACAACAGTGCTTGCAAAATTACTATTTTAATTGCATCTTTTCATACAGGAAGATACTTTCTTAGAGTTAGATTACGTTTTGGAAAGACAATCCATGGCATTGTCATACCAATTTGCATTGACATGTAATAACTATACAAGAAGAGATTGAATATCATCACCTAAGTTAAAATTAGTGGCTAACCACAAAATCCATTCAGACGCCAAAAGTTTTAAAAAAACAGGTACTGTTCCTTTCCTACGAACTTAATACAGTGTTATATTAATTTTTGTATACACTTTCTATCTACATGTACAGTATGAACAAAATGTATCTGTCCCATAATCTACAGTTTTTGAAGCAGCAATCTTATTATGGTTGTGAACATTGCATAAACATTGAAATTTTACATGTATTACAAGTCACACATTTCTTCCAAATGTAAAAATGTAATGTAAATATGCATGCAATTATACATGTATCTTGCGACACTTGACCTTTTTCTAACTATATGAGGGCAGTTTCTTGTTCACCAATGCATGACAGTTATTGTTTGTAAGGGTTTATTTTAGTCTGAAAACGTTTAGGAAAGTGCCAAAATACAATACCAGTACGGTACTGCAAAAATGTATGTGTACCGTAATGTGTTTACAAGCAGAAAAAGACACCTTAAAAAAGTATTAACTGTCCCCTATTGACTGCAATTATTGTTTTCTTGGAACTTATTTGACCAGCAATGTTGTATGACTATGGAAATTGCCGGTCAGTGTAACATACCTGTACGTCATGTGTGTCAGTCTTGGTCCAGCTGTTTATTCATTTAATGCATGTCCTTTTTTAAAATTACTCTTTATGTTTTAAGTGTCTGACATTAATTTTATGCTTCTTGAAATTTGTACAAAACAATTGGTTGTCTAAGGCCCGCTTTCCATTGACACGTTTCCGCACGCGGAAATGTGCGTTTCCATATCTGCGTTTTAATTATTCCACAATAAAGATAAAATAAAGATCAATTTTCTCATTATGACCTCACAGAGTGGAAAAAAACAAGCACTGAAAAATCGCTCATTAATCGACTTTATTTCAGCGCGCTGAATAGATGCTCACGTACAATGTAAATGCACTATATCGATAAACTCGCGCACGAAATCGCGTTAATGGAAATCGGCCCTAAATATGTTTGAGGGTGTCTGTAAACTTTTTTGTAGAAGTCCAGTTAGTGGTCAAAAAATAATATATTTGTAATTTTTAATATCTGTTAACGGTACACCTTAGTTTCAGAAATAATTGACAGTTTCATATAATTATTTTTGGTCTTTGTATTTTTCATACTTTGCCTGTAGAATTCTGTGGTGTGTTTTGATATGTTTTGTCAGTACTGTATGAAATGCATTCTCATAAACACATCACATGTTTGTCAAGAATAAGTAAACTTTTGGCTTAACTTTTTGTTATCGCGTTTGCATTAAAGTTATTTAACTGTCACAGCAGTGGGTTTACTAAATCGCCCAAGGAGATATTAAAAATCCTCAATTACTAAAATTGGCACCAAATATTTCCACTCTACTGCATCTGAAGATAATTACAGCGTGTTTGAACTGATGACAGAGTAAAGCGAATTATACACAAATGCTTAATTAATTCTTTTGCATATAACAGAAGAGAAAACACTGTCCTTGTTTATCTACTTAATTGCCTACCTTTATTATGCGATTATAAACAGAAATGTCAAACAGTTATTATAATACATAACATTGCTTGTTTTACGTCATACGAATAACTCGCCAAACACAAAACAAAATACACGTAGTACAAACACCTACGGTCACTGCTAATTGTCTGTAGATGCAATAGAGTGGAAACTTTTGCCACCAATATATGTGATTGAGGGTCTTTAATAGCTTACTGAGTGAATTAGTAAACGAACTGCTACGACAGTATGCCTTTAACATGATATAAACATGTGTATATCCTGCATTAGTTTAATTTCAATAGTTGAGTAACCTAAGCAATGTTTTGAAATTGTACATCAATGTAACCCAGTTTTGTTAGACTATAGGTACACGCTTCATTCACTTATCATTTTAAACATTTTGCTTATTTGACATATTTGTAGACAAGTTTTAATTCACTTATGACCCATCAAAATGAAGGTTTCTAAATTTGAAATGTTATCAAGATTCATAGTAATAAAGTGATTATGCAAATTCAGAGATTATGCTTTGTTCCGTCATTTCAATGATTTCAGATCACTTTCCTGTTTTTGAACTCAGTACGCCAAGCTGATATATCAAATTATGTGGTATATACTATCCTGTTTATATGAAAAACATGGACCCTTGAACTCCTGAAAACTAGAATATATAGGAATTAATAACATTTTGAAAAGCATAGAATTTGAACTTTTATTAATCATTGAAACTGATTATTGTTAACCTTTGTATAGTAAATTTCCTTTCTTCAGGTGGAAATGATTCTGGCATTATTAAAGAGAATTACTTGCCATTTTGTCACAAAAAAGTGCGATCAGGTGGTGAAGCAAATGCACATTAATTTACATATATAAATGTATATACATAATCAGTATGATCTTCCACCTGAGGTTCGATTGGACAAAGGATCCATCATCCTCTGAGGACCTGTTGGGTTATTTCATGTTCCAACCAGTGAGTTATGTCTGGTCATCAAAGACCGTGGTGTGTGTTATCTTGTCTATGGGAAAGTGCACATAAAAGATCCCTTGTTATTATTTGATAAAAGTAGCCTTTGTGACAGCAGCAGGTTTCCTCTGTGACCAAGTATCAATATACATGTACATGCATTGACATCCAATAGGCGCTGATTAATAACCAATGTGTTCCATTTGTGTCTAAACAAACTATCTTGACGTACACCAGTTAGACCTGCGTATACTTAAGTAGGTCTACATCAGAAAAATACAATTTATTCAAAATACCAATTGCAAATTTAAAAAAAACTGCAGGTAACTATGGCAGAACTGAAAATGAATGCTTACGTTTTTTTAATAACTCCAATTTGCGATTGTCTAACGTTATATTGAGTGTTTGGCAATAATTGATATTGGTTGAGTTTTGCGGCTTGATAATATAAATAACAATTACATGGTTTGCATTTTATGGAACATTGAAACTTGACATTTTGGACCATCCCATCTTTCTTTTTCGTCACGGGCATGGGCGACACTTTGTGGGGGACATGTCCCCCCCTACTTTTTGGAATTGGTGACCAACATGCAAATGTTCCCCACCCCCATCCAACCTTTTATCATAAATAACATTACCACACAGTAATGTACATGGTGTATTGTATACCGTACATGCGACCAGAATGCACCAAAGACATCTGTTCTGGTTGAATGGTGGTTGCTCAACAAAAATATTTGTCACAAATGGCCCCACCACTTTTCTTCAGAAGATGACGCCCATGGTCACGGGTTTGTTGTCAAGAACAGTTTCTGTTTTGTTTGATGTTGGCTGCAGTGTTAATGGTGTACCCATTCCCACTTTCTTTTTCAGAATTCGTCCCGCGATATTAATGTTAATGTCCTGTCAATTCACACAGTTCATTACTTCGAATAGACTAATGCGGTGGATTTTGCAAGAATATCTGTATGTCTCACAGCGTGATACCTGTTGTAGAGTAAAAGTGCTTTCACGTTGAAATTGAAGATCCTGGATAACATTTCTTTGGAATTCCATATTATATAATAATACTATTATCTAGTTCAGAATTATGAACTCTTGCTCTTTCCTCTTGTGTATTTGCACGTACTATAATATAGTTATATAAACGTACTAACTTCACCAGGGACTCTTCTACTCTTGGAGTGTTGTTCCTGATCCTATACATCACTGATTTAGATTCTAACCCGTATTATACATGTAATTATTATACCGCAACCAAAGCAGTGATGATGCCAAGTGTTCGCGACTGCTGAGCGTATCCTGCCGATCTATGGCAATCATCGCCATACAGCATGCGCAGCCATTTTGGTTTTGTCTTGTTTTTTCGTTTCAAAGAAAAAGTGTTAAATATGTCAAAGTAGGGAATCAG
>JAULBR010069654.1:0-14136 GCA_032355825.1 Melanodrymia aurantiaca
TGTTTGTTTAACGACACCTCTGGAACAGATTGATTATTAATCAGTGGTTATTGGATGATTATCGCATGGTTATATCGAAACCTTGTCACAGAGGAAATCCGCTGCTGCCACATAGGCTACTCTTCTTCAAATAACAGCAAGGGATCTTTTATGTACACTTTCCCACAGACAGGATAGCATACACCACCGCCTTTGATAAACCAGTCGTGGATCACTGGTTGGAATGGGAAATAACCCAATGGGTCCCCTAAGGAGGATAGATTCTTTGACCCATTGAGCCTTGGGTGGACACTATTGCACTGCGCAATCTCACTCCAAGACATACATGCACACATCCTAAGACAAATGCAACATACAACTTTTTTTAAATTTAATTTTTATTTTAATTTTTTTTTACAACTCGGTTTACTTTATCATCACGAGATCGCGCTTTTCACGTCAAAATAATGAGCGATGGCCTTAAACAAAATGATTATACCTTTGGACCCAACACTATGAGCTTTATCTTGTTACAGTTCTCGCTTTGTCTCCAGGTGACTTTCAGTTCCTGAATCAACTCACACGGTTTCTTGTCTGAAACACGAAAACAACATTTAATTTAATCCAGTCAATGTGATTACACATACAGGCCGTATCCTCAGGATTTAAAAAAAAAGTGATTTCATTTTCAAAATTCAGCAACAATGTTATAGGCCCATTTTTCCACGTTACTTGTGTTACAATTCAGATTTTGTTTTTTACAGAACAATTATTCCTGAGAGATAACTCTTTCTTAAATGTCTACAACTATGATGGTAATAGTATTACCATCATAGTTATAAACATTTAGGAAAGTTATCTCTCAGGAATAATTGTTCTGTAAAAAAATCTTCTGTATTGTAACACACGTAACGTGGAATGGGCCTATAATGTTATGTAAAATTCATCATTCGGATCATCAAGATGGATGACTTGATGTACAACAAACATTGTGTACCGAAAACATTCACAACTGCGCTATCGCTCACACAAATGTGTGACAAATTTATTATTTGAAATGAATTATTCTTAAGTATTTTGTGAACAATGCATATAGAAACAAATGAGAGAAAAACATTTAAAAAGGTAAAAAATATAGTAATACCTTTGGTAACATTTTCTGGAATGCTAGTCCCTTCTAATTCTAGAATAACACATCTCTTCAAAAGTCCCATTTGTTTTGGAAGAACTTTGATTAGAGGATTGCTGTTACAAAAAAAGAAATATCAAGTTTTAGAAAATCAACATTGCTATAGATAAACCGATAAAGTTTGTTTGTTTAACGACACGACTGGAACACATTAAACATCGGTTATATGATGTCAAACGCACCGGTACATTAACCATTGGTCACAGAGGAAATTCGCTGCCACTAAATATGCTACTCATCTTCGAAGTTTTTGTATGTGCTCTTTCCCACACACAGGATAGTACATTCCACAGCCTTTGTTGGACCAGTAACTGTTGTGGATCACTGGGAAATAAACCAACAGGTCCCCTGAGGAGGATCGATCCTTTGACCCATCGAGCCACATGCGGATGCTCTACCACTGAGCTACGTCCCGATCTTCCACTGTGGAACATTCGAGTTCATCTTTAGACCACCACAGGTGATAAAATAGTATTTGACATAAAAGTTTCATCTTACCAACTGAGGTTGAGCTGGATGATGCTGAAGAGGTTGTTCACGCAGTCGGGAATGCTGTCGAGGTTGTTGTGAGCGAGATTAAGATACTGCAGGCTATCGCCAAGGAAACTGGGAAGCTCGAGCGGTTTTTGTTTCTCTTGAGAACGACTTTTCCAAGGCAACATGTTGGCCAGAATCTTGGGAGATTTTCGCGCACTGGAAGCAAACACAATTAATATAAACATAAAGTTTGTTTGTTTAAAGACACCACTGGAGCACATTGATTATTAATCAGTGGTTATTGGATGTCACAATTAATACAAACATAATTTGTTTTGGTTTAATGACACCACTGGAACAAAATTATTTTTAATCAGTGGTTATTGGATATCCCAATTAATACAAACATAAAGTTTATTTGTTTAACGACACCACTGGAACACATTGATTATTAATCAGTGGTTATTGGATGTCACAATTAACATAAACATAAAATTTGTTTGTTTAACGACACAGTTGGAACACATGGGTTATTAATGAGCGGTTACTGGATGTCACAATTAATATAAACATCTGGGGCGGTATTTATCAACTTAAGTTTTGCCTTGTTTCATTAAATCGACTAAGGTAAGAAAACAGCGCAAGTTCCTAGTTACACAAAATCAACAGTAAACAAGCTTAAGTTTTTGTACAATTCTTAAAACACCTCAGAAGGAAACTTACGATTTAAGTAAAAAATGGCCAAATCTTATGTCTAGGTTTGTTTTTCACAGAACTTAAGTCAAAATCGTAGAGACTTAGGTTTTTTATCAGACTTAAGTCTTATTTGTGACTTAAGTCGCTTGATAAATACCGCCCTGATATCGTTCACTATACACTGCATGTACATTGCTTTACACGTCTGTGTCTATAGACGTTGTATTCAGACTATTCCTTCGACACCAGCTCTCTTAAACATCCTATAATTAGAGCCATAATTAGAGCTATAATTAGAGCTATTTCAACACCTGCAAGGTGAATAATATCACAACGACGAAAATACACTTTAATTAAACTATCTTATTTATATTATAATCATATTAATATTATAATAGTATATACCAATGTTATAATCATGTGTACAATGCCATTACATACTAAAACAATTAACACGGGGAATATGGTGTGAGTTATGCTTACAGGTGAAAAGTAATACATTGTGTTACAAGTTTAACTACGTTAGCCGACATTCTGCAAACAATCATTGGATCATTTATAAACGCGCAGTTATAATGTTCTCTATAAAAGACAAAGCTAAAATAATAATTTCGATGGATTTCTCGAAAGAGATAAAAATCCCGTTTTGACAAAAGGACAATCATGTTTGAATATTTTAGTTTAGAAAATATGGATCAATGACACCAGCTGTTTCAGTATCCACGGCAACTAACCAAAATATGATTCATGCATGTTTCGTCGAACAAATGACACCGGATTTCTGCATTTATATATTAGTTCTGTCAATGGCTTTACATTGCCAGTTATTTGGGATACTCGTGCCATAAATATCCAGCTACGTTAAACCGTCTAGTCGAAAGTGTTATTTATAATATCAGAATGTAGCTTTGTTTATTGGATAATTTGTAAAACTGCATACTATAAGTAATCTATGCCATGATACATGCCGTTAGCCTCGGGTTAAGTTATGTTTATACTAACAAGCAATAAATGCCTTCCTTTCGTCCCGTGTTTGTAATATTACATAATAAAAACAAACCTTCTTAAATTAGCTATAATTATATAGAAGAACATGTTGATAATATTCAGTTATGTATCTTTGAAGTTGTTTTCTCTCTCTCCGATGTGTGAATCAAACTGGATGTATTAACATTCAAACTAACTAAACACTACGATGATACAGTCATTACGGTGCATCCAGCACTCTTGGTGTATTTACTTTAACAGAAACCTTTCGTGTTTCCATCATCTTCACCCTGGTTTTGAAGTCCCTTAGCAAACTCATGACATGCGCACAGGTATCACTATGTTAATTTTAAAGTAGTTTCGAATTATTAACAAGTTTAACATTAGCCGATTTCTTTCTGTAAGCATATAAAGAAGAATTTCTAGTTAACTTGGGAAAGTGGAAACAAGTTTAATTTCACGTTCAGCTATATTGATGATCTTATAATTATATTTCAGTAATAGCAGGATAGCAGATCACTTTTCATTGATTGCACCAGAAAAGCAAAGCAAAGATTCCAAACGACACAGACCTCTACACAAAGCTGTGCAATAAAAGAGATTACTTCAACTTTCCAATAGTCAATTTCCCTTTTATGTCGAGCAATATTCCATCTGCTCCAGCATTAGTTGTCAACATATCACAAATTCTGATATATTTTAGGGCATGTTTATTATAGGCCGATTTTACGCAAGGTTATCTCCTGGCTGAAGTTTCCTTAGGGTGGTAACATCCATGGGCTGGGCAACACTCCAACAGTGTATTGTAGACATTCTGAGGCTGTTGTGTGAAATGACGCATCATTAACAGAGATGCTGTCTTCGAATGGCAATATCCTACTTTGACTTATTTCAAATCTAGTGGTGAAAACACCAGGAAAAATCAAGATGCCTGTACACTGCTTACGGCGGGTGTCACCAAAGATGAAGTTTGTTTGTTGAACGACACCACTTGAACACATTGATTATTAATTAGCGGTTATTGAATACCAAACGCATAGTTATATCGATACTTGGTCACGGAAGAAACCCGCTGTGCCACATAATTATGCTACTCTTTTTCGAATAACAGCAAAGGATCTTACTTAAAATCGCGAACACACGTAGCCATGATAACTGCTTTGTGTATTACGAGTACATACCATCTCGACTTGTCCAGTGTCCCTTCGGCTCTGTCTTCTGCGAGGATACGCATTTGGCTATATGAATGGTGTTCCTGCTTAGAAAGGACGTTTAACTGAAGTGTTGTTGCTGCTGTAGTTGACGGCTGGTTTAGCAATATGCAAGGGCCCGGTCTCATAAAGCATATTGACAGATTCGACTGATTGCCCTGGTGGAAGTTGGCGTAACAGATGTTCCAGCAATGAGTCTGATGATAAAAACCATACATACTAAATGTCAGCTTATGCAATGCTATATTTTATCTATAATACTGACTTGAAAATGAATGGAGTGAATTTTAAATAACATAGAATGGATGTTTATAACTAAATTGTATATAATATGTAGGTGGCTTGTTGTGTTTAATCAATTCAAACTATCATGTGTGCGGTTGGTTCGTACATTACAGTTTTGGGAGTGTACTAGATGGGTTTTTTAAATTAAATATACCATTTACTTTCTATAAACTATAGTTTTAACATTCATAAAAAATAAACCCAAACACCAGGAGATTATGTAATACTATAAAGATAACAGCAGTTGATTGGTAATGTCAAAACAGGATATTTCATTTAACAATTTGAATAGCAGTACGGCTCCATCCACAACTGGTATAATAAAGGGCGTGGTTTGTGCTATCCTGTGAATGGCAAAGTACATAATTATATAAAATACCACGCGCTGAGTAGCGGGTTTCCTCTCTAATACTAACACTAACGTCTCTCCAGGATAAACAGTCTAGGCAACTGGGCTGCATGCCCATGACAGACTTACTTCAGTTAGATACAATCACGTAAATAATTTATAGCTAACTGACTTTGTTATATTTGATCAGAGGTGTTTCCACATGTTAACTGTTGAAAGAAAAAAAAAGCATAGAACTTAAAAATCAATTCATTCATTCATTCATTCATTCATTCATTCATTCATTCATTCATTCATTAATTAATTAATTCATTCATTCATTCACTCATTCATTCATTCATTCATTCATTCAGAACTTCGTTCCGCACCTAATTTTACAAATATCATTTATATCAATTTCATTTCTAAAATAATTTAAATACCGGTAGTACTTAGTTATCAACCTATGTTTAGTGTCATTAAGTACTCGGGATCACGTGATGAAGACATGAAGTTAGTTACACCGAAATGAATGGGCATATAAACAGAAGCGAAAACACTGTCCTTGTTTATCTGTACATATTACATCAACAGACATTTAAAAATATCATTATAGTACGAATCGATCGCCAAACATGCACCTAAATAGATGGAACATGTCTACGGTCACGCTATTGTCTGGAGATTCAGCAGAGCGGACATGTTTAGCGTGAAACGTTATGATTGAGAGTGAGAGTGTTTACTATAGTACACACATTATAGTAGGCTCCACTAGGCTTCATATCGTAATTAAATAGTGTCTTACTTTGAGCGAATTCCTCGTTTCCATTATAGATACTCTTTACTGCATGCTGTGTTTGCCACGTGACTATGGTAAACTGGTGTTTGATAAATGCGCTTAATTGTACTTGTTTGACAGGTGAGTGGACAACAGCTCGTCCCTACCAGCCGACACCTGACTATTGGTCCGTAACCCGTGTGTGTATGTTTGTGCGCACGAGCGCCAGGTGTGCCCGCTTGCATATTTCTTTTAAATATCCTGTATCACGGACGTCGGATCAATAGTAAATTTGTTTCCCAGGTAGGCGGAAAGAGATTGTGTTTGGGTAAAGCAACAGTCAGTCGAGTTAGCGCACTCGTTGATCACTTTCTGATGGAATCAATAAAATAACGTAACTCATTCTGCATCATATCTCAACATTATGTAATACATGTACTTTCAAGTTTCAGTCATACTACCTTATGCAAGCAATTTAAATCTAAAATATAACCTCAAGCGTATATATGGATAATATGCGTGCAACACTGGAATAGATACTACAGCTAAACTAGTGGTGATAGTAGGTGTTCACGAAACATCTGCGTATCCTGCCCCCACGGGTAGCCCCCGTTGGAAACACAGACATCCATTAAACATCGTCTGTATAAGTGATGTGTCATATCGTAAAATAGCCTCTGAATAATTATAAATCATAAATCACGTGACTGTTTCAGTGTCACCCCGAACTCGCCCCCACCTACCCACTGAGCCTTGCGGAGCACTCGCTCGGCGTTGGAGCCGGTGTAATAGGAATAGACGTCCATAGGATTTCCGACAGGACCTACATAACTAGCAATTCTAGTCCATAAACACATAACTTTATTGCACTTTTTCTTACACTAACTCTAGGACTTGTATGTAATAACTAGTTTTATTAAGTAGACTATTTGTTTGATTCCGTAAAGATTTATTTCATTATTTAATCCATTTTGTTATCATTATGATATAACCGGACAAGCATTCCGGTAGGACTTGCGTTCCTTTTACATCGGTACTGGGATTAAGCATCTCATATGGAACGAACGATTCGAACCCAGTACCTACCAGTCTTAAACCCAAAGCGTTCACCATAGCGTCAGAAAGTTATTTTCCCTATGCATTCTTAGAAAAGTAGCTATATAGTTAGTATCCTTCATGTCCGCGATCGTCTAATTAAATGAAGTAATTCATCTTAAGTACTATTATACGCAGCATCCTTAATGTTCAACACAAGATGTTTATAACACTAATAGGCCTACTGAATATTACATATTATCTTATGTTCCCACTTCAATGTTCGTAATTAGTGAAAATATGGTATATAAACAAACAAACAAACAAACAAACAAACAAACAAACAGTTTAGAAAGCCTAATAAAGTAAATAATACACAACTAAATTAAAATCACCACACCATTGGAAGGTTGCATCTTTTGGAAGTTAACTCATTGCTGTACATGTATGTCACGTAGAATAATCAGTTGTCCCTAGCAACGCGTTGTTGGGCAGAGAGGTGACGTAGTAACGTCACGCGCGTCTACGTGACTCGTATAGTTATCAAACTGATACACATTATTCACATTCAAACCACGTAGTACAGCAATATCACCAATATGACGCTGAATGCAGAGTATATGAATTATACAATACTCCCACATGTATTCACATCCCATGCAGAGTACCGTACGTACAATACGCATCTTGATAGTGCAATATTGTGTTCTTCTTGTCACCGTATATTATAACGGTATATACCATACATGTAATAGCGAATAGGGGCCTACACGTATACTATATAGCTGTATCTCATACTACATAATGACAAGTCTGTCAATATTATTAATTTTACTATGCATAACAAGCTTTAAATATAAACGTCAAAATCAGTAATATAGCCAAACGCGTATCTCCGTACAAGACAGAGTCGAAGGGAGTCGAGATTGCACGCTCTTACAAATCCTAGTGAACGCAGGGATGATACTAGACGTCCCATCTTGTCTTCACGAATAGATAGAATTGTGAGTTCATTCAACTTTCACTAGTAAAAGTTAGTAATATTCAAACAACATATAGGCCTACTAACAGTTTAAGTGGTATAGCACTTAAACGTTGATTTGCTGTTATTCGAAAAAAAAGTAATCTATGTGATAGCAGCAGGTTTCCTGTATGACCACGTGTCAATATAACCGGGTGTTTGAGATCCAATAACTGCTGATTAATAATCAATGTGTTCCAGTGGTGTCGTTAAACAAACAAACTTTATCTATGACCAAGTGTCGTCACAATAATTATGCTCGACATCCAATAAACGCTGATTTATAACCAATGTGTTCCAGTGGTGTCGTTAAACAGACAAACTTTATCTTTGACTGACAATAACTAACTTCAGTATAGAAGTATGGCCCATGCGGTAAGGTGAACGTACAGTGTGAGACAAACCGACAGACTGACAGACAGACAGACAGACTGAGTGTTGATATCCTTTATGATACTCGCACTATCCCCAATTTAACATCCCTTCCAACCAGTCGAGCTGCGACGATTACATACACAACATGCTAAACAGGGTTGTTAGTTATATATCCACCGCTTAAATACATCTAATGAAATCTCAATTGGAAAAGTTAAAAATAGAAAAGATAATATAATATATCACCATTATACTTAACAGCTTGTTCACCACCGTATACACGTCCAACTGTCCCCACGCGAACAGCACGTGGCCTGCACGCGACACAAATATATTTATTGGTTTATGGCGTATTAATTGCCACTCCTGTGGTGTGTGACTCGAATACTCGTGTTTCGCAATATAGGGCAGTGGTGAGATCTCGTTCATGTTAGTCTGAACACACTCGCAAAGTCGAGATGGCACGTATTCACGAATCACGGCCAAAGCAGTGATAGTGCCAGGTGTTCGCGAAAGTTGAGCGTATCCTGCTCCACCGGTAGCATCCGTCGTAAGCAGAGCCACATTGTTTGTACCGGAATGCTGTTTTCAGCGAAACGATGAAAATGCGTAAAACAGTTCAAGATATGATATTGCATCAGACATGTATTTGTGTTAATGATGCGTCATAATTATCTTGAAATAGCCCCAATTTTGACATTATATGTCGTCGATCAGGAAGTCCAGCAGTTCACATGTTTTTCTCAGATAAAATGCATCGTGTAGCGAGTGTAAAGCGCATAGATTCAGCATAGTACAGCGACGCCAGGTTCACGCGATCTATACTTCTTGTCGGAACATTTGTAGTATGTTTTTCGTAGATAACTTTAGTTTCGTTTAACGTAGAGAAAAAAGGTAAACATTTTTTGTCCAAATTATATAACTTTAGGTTAACAAATAAAAATATTGTAATGCAAATACATACATGTACATACAAAAAATCTTCAGAAAAATCCGCCATTTTCTTTACAGACGATGGATTTTTATTTGTTAACCTATAGTTATATAATTTGGACACAAAAATAGGACAATTTTTATTTAAAAAAATGCTTACCTTTTTCTCTTTAAACGAAACTAAAGTTATATACAAAAAAACATACTACAAATATTCAGACACGGAGTATAGCTATATTATTATTATTTCTTCTTTACGTGTTAATCGGATTATCCGTGGTGATGATTCGCGTGACCCGCGTGACCTGCATCACTAAGTATCCACGGATCGATCAAAGACCAGTGATTGGTGTATCGGGACTACAAGGTCACACTGACTGTGATTGTCGTGTCGACTACACGGGTCAATGAATATCAGATGATAATATGACGTATAATCATTATTTCAATTTGGGATATGCGATTTTGTTTCGATTTTTTTTTCATAATATTTTTCGTTGTAATAGAAATGCAATTTAACCGCCATTCATGTAATAATTATGCTTTATATCTCGATTAATCGCACGAGCCTCGCGTGGCTGTTGTAATGTTCAGATACAAATAAATCATTACTGAACAAATCGGCGCTTAATGGTATAGGAACCTGCCTTGTTGACGGAGCTATGGCCGAGAGCTAGGCCCGTGACACGCCGTATAGACAGACAGGCTCAAAATATAGTGAGCGAACCGTGCCAAGGACAGACAACGCACCGCAATTACTAGACTATAATAGGTGTCAGCCTCATTTACCTGCATGTCCAGACATATGAATATGTATTGCTTAGTTTACTTAGCCTTTCAAATTATAGCTCACTCACGTCCGCACCGGCCCAGGAAGAAAGCAGAATGAAATAACTAAACAGCATCTCCAAAAATGTTTCAAAATGAAAGGCATGCTAAGGTCCGTACCTTTACCCACACGAGTTGGTATTTTAATCAGATAAAGTTTGTTTAACTCGTCGTCGCGGTCATTTCGACACAGTCATGGTATGTGGTCAAGTACACGGCCACTACAGCAAGTGGTCATTTATATTCACTTTTCCATAGTCAGGATAGAACATACCACAGACTTTGATGTACAAGTCGTCGACCAGTGGTTAGACAGAGAAAAAGCCAACGGTTATAAAGATATACTTAGTATACGTATACTTCGACCTGATCAACACATGCGCACAAGGATGTATTTTTTAAAAGTTCATTGAAATTGAGGCCTACATGTAATTTAAATATTTACATTTCAAATTTAATGTGGTTGACGGAATATTTGATATAACGCCATCAGATACTAAATTGATTCTAATAGAATACAACTGTATACATTTGCAGCACTTCCCGGGATCTACTGCAAACGACCTGAATATTGAATGACAGTCATTATATGCAACCAGTCGACGATGGTTGTTTGCAATGGACGTTTATTACTCCTACAATAGCAATTATTATCTACTCGCATCACCCGTCCCGCATGTACTCCGCTCGTCCTCGTACAGACCAACAATCCACCCAAATTGCACCACGTCGCCATGGCCTAGGAAAATCGATAGCACGAGCGAGCGCGCGCGCGGTGGGAATCACCTGACAGTTTACCAGCTGACACCGACCAATCGAAGAACCGAGCAACAGGTTCTGCGCATAAACAGATGCAGTTTCGATTTGAACACTTTGTAAAACTAACAAAACTATTCTGTGCTAAATTCAATACTGCTGGTCCTTTATGAAACTTCAAAGCATTAATAGCAGTTTTCTACAACGTCAGGTTTGATCAAACACGTGCAGTGAAATATAATACAGTTCAATATACATGATTGTGTATAAATCAAAATCATTAATATAGATACAATACAACACCGGTCCCTGACAGGCAGGCAGTCGATGCAGCTGGACTGTGTGTCCAGGATAGACGTGCTTGAACCTCTAATGGATTTAAGTACTTAAATAAGTTATGACTAACTAACTGACTAACAATACACAGTTATGTATAAAACGTCCACAGATACGAATCCAACCCACACAAAAAAAGCAAAATATATCAGATATGTTTTCCCGTTCACAGAGTAAATCAAATTAATGGTCATTGCAATTTTTTATAATATTAAATATTTCACATTTTATAATAATTTTAGTTCACTTTTTTTCTTCTCAATATAGTGTTTTACACGTGAATGTTTGGAAATAAAACTGGTTTATGCTATTACGTTACACAACCCCGCCATGTTTATAATATTCCAAACCCCAATTGCAAAGTCCAACTAAATAATAAAAGTATTCAGCTTATTTCTAGGAATTTAAAGCTACAATGCATCGTTTCAAATGGAACTGTTATGCTATAAAACACTGTAACATGGATAGTTGTATACTCACGTTCTTAACATTTTCTGGAAATACAAATCTTATTCGTCCGAAATTGGCGTCTATTTGAAGCACGCCGGTAAAAGTTGAAATATTATTCAATATATGGATTAACAACAGGAGTTGCTTTATCGAAACTACCACGTGGGTCTAAAAACCGCGTCTTTTGTTTCAGAAATACTGAAAATAACGGTGAACCTAAGAAAACACACACAGAAGAATATTCCCATTAAGATTTCCATTCCACATTTAGTTTTATTTACTCTTATATTTGCTTACGTTATTGTATATAAATTGTGGGATAATTGTCCTCTCATTTTGAGCTGTTTTTCACTATCTACACTTATTTGATGTTCACAAAACATGTTAACAGTTACCGACCTCCTTGGCTGATTTAGACGAGAAAAGACGTTTTATTACAAGGAGTAAAAAACTGCTTTATAACGGTAAATTGTTTGTAGGACAATTATACTTCGGGTAAGAAGAATGAATTTTGGAAATAATTTAGAGCTACTAGGAGCTTCTGGAGTTCTATAAACGTATTGCATATATATAGGCCTATACAAATATGGATATTCTGAACAACAAATAATAAGTATTGCATATTTTAATATTTAAAAAATGGCGGTATGTAAGTAAATCGCATTATCATTAGGTCATCCAGGCGCTGGCTTAAAGCCTTAGCTTTATCAAATATTTTTTAATATAAATAAGGAAATTCATCAAATTTAATTTTAGTATTGGAATTAAAACACAAACTCAAAGATTTGCGTTGTTCTTTTTATATCATAATTTTATTACAAAGATAAACTAAAAAAACATATTTATCGCCAATATTTGTATTGTTCTTGCTAACGGTAATTACACCGTTGAAACTAAGCTAACTATTAAGACAATAAAAACATATAAATACAACACATATTTACAATTAGATTACTTATAATTAAACTATAAAACAGTATTACCTTTTTAAAAAGTTGAGTAAAACTTACCTGTTTGTTGTGGGCGACAGTCGTGTGATGGACGACGTACACACGGACCGACGTAGCGACGACTGAAAGAGTGATATGAAATGATGTGTATGAGAGTGACGTGGTCTGTGCCCAATCCCAGTATTCACGGAGAGAGAGTTAAATGTCCAGTGCAGGCTCTGATACGTCTCGACATGGAAAACAAACAGCGCGACGTTGTCCACGTCTCCCACCACGCGGCCAGACGTGACATACCGTGCCATGCTAGTCTACATCTAACTCATGTAATTCTCCTCTCCCACTAATAGTACGATCTCGCCATCCGCGCGCAGCACGCAGGAGCAGACAACCCCGCCAGTACCGCCAGTGTCGGAGAAGAGTTTAGCGCAATAGAGCAACACGTTGGGTTGCGAACACGTGTTGCCAGTTCAAGCGAGGGCTGTACCACTGACATGTCGGGGTCGGGCCTCCTATTTCTACCCCCCGTCCTGTCCGCACGAACAATGGATGAGAATACACGTGTTGCATGCCATCGTCCAATCACAAGCTGGCGCTTCCATCATATTAATAGACGATAATTATTCTACAACATGGATCCATTTTTTATTATGCCGACATTCAAATTTTTGTGTAAACTTCGTCATTGTTCTACACGGACCTGTCGCAAGCCGTTACCACGACTCGCATTAAATTGTATTTGCGCCTGCCTCATAAATTTTGTTTTGTGGTGTTCACGTTAATGAAGTGGTGTGTGTGTAAAGAATTGTGTGAAAGTGTTAGAACTACATTAAGTAGGAATGAAAAGTTTTAATTTACAGAGCGTATTAAATGTTCAAATAAAAATGTTAATGTACAGTGTGTTTGTGAAAGACGATAAGTGGCTGCATTGTTTGTTTGTTTCATTATTGTGATACCTTTCACGTCGTGGTCTATCACGCATGCGCGTCAACACGCACGCTTCACACATGCAACGTTTGTTCTAAATTCTCTCATCTGTCGTAAATAATAAACTATAATAATTATATAAGTATATAAATAAAAACCGTGTTTAATTTGCTACAGTTACGAAGAGAGAAAAGTTTGGGATTGTAAAGAGGTTGTTAATGGCCGTGACGGCACGTGTTGCTGGTAATGGCGGACTGAATTACCAGATACTGTTACGCGTTCTCATCGCGAATGTAAATTAAAGCAGGTCATCATCTTGTATACATTTCCAACAAACTGAGAACAGATTAAATCAACGCAGCTAGTTTTGTATGTATACTAGTATTCAATACATGCACTCATTTTACCCAGCGTTCAATAATTTTAGATGTATCTTAAGCATTCGACTACAATATAAAACATAACATTATATAAGTTTACGGGATGGGTCGAGAGATCGATCCTCCACAGCGCAAAATATGTTTATGGGTTATTTTCTGTTCCAGCCAGTGAAACACGTCTGGTTTATCAAATTCCGTGTTGTGTGCTATTCTGTCTA
>JAULBR010069734.1:0-14135 GCA_032355825.1 Melanodrymia aurantiaca
TGTACGTATGTACGTATGTACGTATGTACGTATGTACGTATGTACGTATGTACGTATGTACGTATGTACGTATGTATGTCTGTATGTCTGTCTGTATGTCTGTATGTCTGTCTGTCTGTCTGTCTGTCTGTCTGTCTGTATGTATGTGTACGTACGTATGTATGTGTCTATTGGCGACCTATAAAAATCTCGTATGATTCTGTTATTCTCACAACGCAGTCATATTATTTCAGATGTGGAGTGGATTAAAATGTTAAATATACAGAACGTGAAATCTGACCCGACCGGGTAATTGCTACTTCTTATTCTTGTGCACAACGTTTTCAAATTTCGGTTGCTGTTGGCCGATATGAATGGTGGTCCCAGCTCTGTGATACAATTAAGACGTCCATTTATTGCACCGTGTAATTGCGGGACAATGACGAGGAATAACTTGGAGCTATTATCTTCACAAATACGTCTTGATAATTGATTAATGGGATAAGGTCTACAAACTACTGCCATAGCAATGACAATGCGTTTTACGTGACCAATATACCGCTCTTCTTAGCATCTATATACAATATAATTATATGTATATTCACAACCGTCAGTGAAAATCACGGTCATTTTATGTTTTGATGAACTTTTATGTGTAACATGCCTGCAACTCGATCATTATTTTTGGTAATGAAATATTTTGTCAGGTTAATAATGAATGCAGTATTAATTAAATATATTCAAATATATTTTTAGGGAAGAAAAATCTCATTTTAACTTGAAACGTTAGCTGTTGGTTTCGTTTTCTTAATTACATTAAGATGCAAATTAAGAGAATATGCAATTTGCATAATTAAAGATCACAGTATGGTGAAAGGGAGATCAAAGAACTGTTATCGCTGTTACAATCGGATTACACGGCTTGACCCTCGTCTAGCCAGTGTCCGTCCAGACGACATTCATTTCAATTAGGTGTGTCCACCGTCCAAGCCGTGTCCGCGGTCCTAGCCGAGTCGTCCGTCACACCTGAAACTTCATATTCTCATGCCCTTGTCACTCCAAATTCAAATTCAAACCCAAATTCTTTATTGCTGTAAGTTATAGAACTTATAAGCATTACAATAATGCAATAATTACAATGAATAACTAAATATTTACAATCTGGATAGTGGGGTGCGCTTTTAAGCATACCTATAAAATACATGTACATGTACATACATAACCCATGTTTTGATTTACCCAAAAAAATTCAAGTTTGAAAATAGTTTTCTGTTTTCTCAAATTGAAAAATGGACATTTTTTGACAATGACCCACATACGTATATTACATAGAATTATACATACACTGTATATGCATACACATATACAACCATGTTAATTAGCTATAAACGTATCTACAAAACTATCGTTTTAAAAAATTGCAGCTCTCAACAAGACACTATGCAAGAGATGTTTATGCAAAGTGTTGATGACATTGATCGATGAATCGTGGTCTGAACAATGATGATTCTAGGTGTCCTCCCTATTTGGTAATATTCGAAAATCCAAAAACATATCTAAGGCTATTTAATATTATAATATAAATAATAAAAATGAATTAAATAAATGAAGCGCGAATGTCGTCGGTATTGTATACACACACTTGAACGTGTTGTCACTCACTTAAAGTATTTAATAGATGACATTTTAAATAATTCTATTTTTATACGCTACCATTCGTCAAAACGTGATATATAAATATTATAATATTGAAGATTCAAATCTAAACGACAAAATATTAACTTGGCGAAACGCATATCTCTGCATAAAGCAGAGTCGAAGGGACATTACGACAAAATCGAGATGGCACGAATCAAAGCGAAAGCAGTAATGACACCAGCTGTTCGCGAAATAAATAGCCATACAGCTATAGACAGGAGTAACGGAACAAATACACTGTGAGTAGCAAGTGATTCATTTTAATCTAAACTACAAAACAATGACATTGCCAAAATGCTTATTTCAGCACAAGGCAGAGTCGAAGGGATTTTACAACTGTCGTGATGGCATGTACTCACGAATCACTTGCTGTTTCACTTTTAATATATGTGATATGCGTTATCGTATTCTTTATTACACCTTAAATATAGACAACCTGCACAGGTGAATGAATGAATGCACTATGCAGATCATGACACCTCTGTTAAATTGTACTGCAATATTGGCTCGTCTTGTCTCGTGTATAGCGTGATAAACTACGAGTAAGTCTTGTGTAGCTGCGACACGCAACAACCACAGGTAAGTTTACTACCTGGCACACCTGGACAAACTCGCGGCTTTGTGTAACGACGTCTTCTCTAGCCACTTGCAAATTGTTCTCTTTTATTTATTAATGGCCTGCCGGGTCTCTGAGCGTTCACTGCAATGATTTGTCACTTTGTTAAGATCGACGTCTTTCCCACCTCGACAAGCCTGTGCAAGATAAATTAAAAATCACTGCCGTCCATGCACTTTGGCGTCGAGTAAGGGATAAAGATAGTTTGTTTGTTTAACGACACCAATGGAACACATTGATTATTAATCAGCGGTTAGTGGATGTCAAACACACGGTTATACAGACACTTGGTCACAGTGGAAACCCGGTGCCGCCACTTAGGCTACTAGTACCCTTCTTCGAATAACAACAAAGGATCTTTTATTTGTACTTTCCCATATACATGACAGCACACACTACGGCTTTTGATGGACAAGTCCTGGATAATTGGTCGGAACGGGAATTAACTTAACGGTTCCACTGAGGAGGGTTTGTGAGTACAAGACATCTCGACTTTGTCACATTGTCCCTTCGACTGTCTTGTGCAGAGATACGCATTTGGCCATGCCAATGTGTTATTTATATACAGAAAATCACCATGCATGATATGATAGATGTCATTAAAATGGGGCTTTGATATCAAATGTATATGCTCTGAACAACAGAAGGGTAACTGTTCGAACAATCAAAAAGAAAGAATTTGTCAATCAAGATAGAATTATTCTGGGTATTCGTAAGTGGCACATACAACTCAATTTGAAGTGCAGATGTATATTAAGCTTTGAGCTAGATGAAAAAAAGTACTTTTTTTCTTTAATTGTGCATGGCTGGTTTTTTAAAACTATATATTTGTCTTTAGCGCATTGGAATTGACAAGTGAAAGAGATGAAATCATAACTACGATCATTATTCTTACAAGTCATAATTGACGTCATCTATTGTATATTACCGTAAAACGTTATCCCAGACAAATATGTTCCGATTGCGCCTGCGCAGTTGTATCTGCTGACATTCCTGTTACATATGCACGCTTCGCTAAGTTACATGATGCCATGCATGAACCTACAACTAAGATTGGACATTTTGCTCTGAAAGAATATTACGATTCCCACGCCGTACAACAAATAAATGTGCATTTGTCGATTTACAAATCCCAACGTACGCCTCATGAACCATGTGGCCGCACCGCAAGAAGATTAGAGTGAACTAATTTTCAATATTTACTTCTCCAATTTAATATCACCAAACAAGTTTATTACTGTTACCTCGTGGGAGGCCAGGTTTGTGTAGAAATAAATAAAAGCTGTTGTCAGAAAATAAAATTATTGTTGCAGCAGAATTGCATTGGAAATTAGTCATTTTGCAGACCCAAGAACAGCGGGTACGAGGATTAGGGTGATCGCAGTTGAAATGATCGAAATGTCTGAGTCTCGATACGGACAACGAGAGTGTGGACACCCTTTTCAAAGAACGCTACCACTGGAAGTAATACATGTATAATGTTCACGTGAGGGGAAAATTGCCAAAATACCGCAATGGTTGTGTACAAATTGAAAGTGTAATGTAATGTTCATAATAATGTATATATATATATAAATTGAAAAAAAAAGGTATCACCAGCGTCGAAAGGTACCCTACCCAACACCCTCCCCAAGAAAAAGATTCCCCACGTGTTGGGCTTAGGGAATTTTTCCTCAGCACTTTGAAATTAGTTACGACATACCTATCCAAAACCCACCAACATAAGGTGTTGGGTTAACAAATTTATGTTTTGTTTTGTAACTTCTTGTCTTGCGAAATTGACTACCCTTTATATTACTATGATGATAATTATATTCTTGATGATATGATGATATTTAGGCGGTAAAAATTTAAATATTTGTTTAATGCATTTTTTGATATAAACTCGAATAATGCATTAAAAATCTTTAAGTGATCTAATTGTATTTACTGGGCTTACATTTCATTACATTTTAGTATGAATTATGGCGCCATTAATGTCCTATTTTTGTCTTTCACCTGTAGTAAGATGTCTTATGCTAAAAGATAGTCTGTTGTCTTTCGCCTGTAGTAAGATGTCTTATGATAAAAGACATTCTGTTGTCTTTGGCCTGTATAGTAAGATGTTTTATGATAAAAGACATTCTGTTGTCTTTCGCCTGTAGTAAGTACTAAGATGTCTTATGATAAAAGACATTATGTTGTCTTCCGCCTATAGTAAGATGTCTTATGATAAAAGACATTCTGTTGTCTTTCGCCTATAGATAGCAAGATCTGTCTTATACTGACAGGCCGTCTGTTGACTTGTACCTATATAGCAAGATCTCTCTTATGCTAAACGACAGACTGTTGTCTTGAGCCTGTGGTAAGATATATCGTATGCTAAAAGACGGTCTGTTGTCTTGCACCTGTCATAAGATCTATCTCATATCGACCGACCATTGTCGTACTGGAGAGAAATGCCCAAATACCTAACGACTGAGCGAGCGTCTGCATGTGTCTGTCGTACGATTCTGTCTGACGCAGAGGAGTAGTTTGTTGGACTTGACTTGATTGCATGTTGGATTGCACCTCTGGGGCACGAATTTATCATCGAGATAAAAACTGCGGTAGGCAGCAATGGAGGAGTTATTTGTACTTTCTTACATCGTAGCACATTGTAATTCTAATGTCAACGACCAGGTCCTACGCATTAGGCAACAAACCACGCGCACACAACGGGATCCTGTCATTACATTACTCCCATCCATGGGATCAGAGAGGTCTTTTTGTCACTCTTCTCTCTAACTTGTATTGCTTAACATAATGAAAACTCAGTACCAAGTGAGAAAAACAGGTAAACCCGAACAGATTGGTCACATGGAACGCACACATGTGCGTCTTGCAATGTATGTCTCAGACCTAACAAAAGAGAAAAGAAGCCCAACAAATTTGCACATTTTACGATTGTTGTGTCGAGGTGTTCATTAACATTTGCTACTGTTCCTCTATTGCAATGTCTACTTTATGGTATTTCCAATAAATCTTATGCTGGGATCTAACAAATAAGTGCGGGCCGTGTGTCGCTGGACTGGCGCTCACAAACACTGGTCGCTCGCACACCTGCGTTCTGTGAATCACTGATTACCTGGATTGGGAGCAAACCTAGCAACACGCGAGGCGAGCTGGCTTTGTACTGAACTCGCAGGTGTCTCGCCGCGACGCGCACCCCATACCGCTTCTTCGCTTGTCACCCGCCTAAATACACGTCCATAGCACCCGACATCCGGAAGTATGTATAATGTTATCGGGCTTACATACATAGGAATTTTAGTAGCAATCAGACTTGCATTAATCACATTCTAGTAGTGTTGTGGGTTTTTTTGTTATTGTAAAGCTATAGGAGGTAGCATCCCATTTTATTAATCAGACTATTTGTTTCATTCCGTAAACTGTCATCTTACTATTTAACCTATTTTATTACATTATCACCGGACTCGCATACTTACCGGACTTATATTCGTTTTATACCGGTTTCGAGATTCGGATAACTCGAAGAACGTTTATCACCTTTGTCGTATACCATGCTCAACTCGTTTAGTGTATACGTATTTGATCAAAAGGAAATTATTTCTCTCTGTAGGTGTACTTGAAAATACAATGGTATAGCATTTAATATCCACTATATCTAAGACATCGTAGCCCACAATTATGAATAAAACATCATGACTGCGCTTTGATGTCCAGAGGCCACCAGTTGAGGATGTCTAATGTTACGCTCACCTTTCGTAAACACTTGTTATCATCACCGCTTTGGCCGTTTCATGAACGCATTGTAATCTTGACTTTATGCAAATATCAATTGGATTCGTCGTTGCGTGGAGATAAATGTTTGGCTATGTTAATGATTTTAATGTTATTTTTAATTAAATAATTAATATTAAACGTGTATCTAGTATCTACATGTATGCTAACATGAGGCCATTATGCGTGTCATTTCGATCTGCATATTTTGTAAAAAAACCCACCCACACATCGTAAAAATGTTATTGGATAATGGCCATGCACTATAGTGCAGTGATTATGAATAAATACCCAGATGATTGCCAATAGACTAACACGGCTGATGTCTCGGACTCGTGCAGAAGTTGCATCCACTGATTCCACTGGTATTTCGATATAGAGGCACATTCCTGGGAACGGAGTGTTTGGCACAGCTTTGTGTCACTTCCTCCACCTATGGGTTCGGCTGGAAACACTATCACTCCGCACAGGTGTCACAATTATATTTGACTAAGACGAAATCGAGACGATAAAATTGCGTGAATAAAGACGGCATTTTCCCGTGATAAAAGCTGGAGAGGTCTGCTGGGATCTGATGTCGTATCAAAGTTCACGCTGTGTTAATCTGATTAATTTAATAGCTCGTTTCATCTCCTTCTTCCATGCTGCATTACCGAGAACAAACAACGCCAAACACATTAATATAGAGTTAGTTTCAACTCAATCATCTTTATAGTTGTCACAGAAATATATGTTAAAGCTCTAAGCTGCCTTTTGTTTTAAGCCAGCAAAGGAAAAACAAATTGTAAGACATAATAATTATATACTAATAGTGTTGGTCTTTGATATTAATTTTGACTATGCCCTGTACATGTAGTTTTACAAACGTGTTTCGTATAGCCATGCGTTGTTCATACTTCAGTTGACTCCGAGGCACAGTTTGTTAATACGCGAGAGTGTGCATTTATGAATAATGCAAAACAGTGGTGTAAAAACGGCCGCATCTCCTGTTATAAACGCAGCCATTAGTTGTCAACTATGTTTCTCTTTCCAATAACTTCATCAGATGATGTAGCTCTTATAAAAATGACAGAAATAGTGTTTTGCAGAAATCATTTTAGTCAGTTATGACTCGTATTGTGAACTGATCCTTAAATGTCTAAAATAGTTTTACACCAACACTCCAGCTGTACGGATTGGTTAATGTGATATAGCGTATGCAATTGTTCTCTTACTAATAGAGTTTGAAATGATATTCAGAAATGTTAATAACTGCTATACGTTGTGTTGCTTTGTAGCAGATACGTTACAAATATAGGTTTCCCAATAAAAGAAATATAAGTAATATTTCTCTTGTTGACCCAACCAAAGAACAAGTTATCCAAGTAGCCTTACAGCCAACCTCGAGCCATATAGCACTTTGTATCTAGCCAAACATTTAACCATCCTATAACAACTATAATTAACAATAAATTAACGATTCCATGCATAGTCAATCTTGACCGATTTGTGAACCACCAGCACACCACATGGACAACTGTCTACATAGCGTCGTAATCACCACTCGGATTCCTCGTTATGTGGCCAGTACTTCCTTCAGATCGTAATCGTGCACACACCCATCCCATTTTGATGTCTGGCGTAGACGCTGGCATAAGCCATAACTTGTTCTGGTGACAGGAGCGCTTGATGAGGAGAATGTCTGATGGAGACTTATTGTACATAAACGGCAAAAAAATGCCATGGCCATATGCGTATCTCTGCATAAGGCAGTCTGGCAAAATCAGGAACAAACAAGGTTCGGGGAGAAAGGACAATATGTTTCAAAGATCATCACAAATGTCATGGAAACTTCCAAATGGATCCAATAGCAGTGATGCTACAATTTAAGATCCAAACACGTAACAATATTTGAACTGCGCACTATATACATGTACATAGTTAAAGGCTTATAAATTAATATACATCTACCAAGTTATGCATTAACCAGTCAGACCAGTGAGGTAGCATGACCAGGGACCATCTTGTGCAGACTTGTCCACTTCATGAAACCGTCTGGAGGTGGAAACTGGTCGTTGTAGGTGGAAACTGGTCGCTGTAGATACTAGATTTCGGCAACCTGGGTGACATGCGACATTCAGCAGCCGTCGTACATGGGTTGGACATGGTATATAGAGGGCACCATGTTGATTATTTCTACGAAAGTTCCAGACTGTTGTATTAGAGTTATGTTTTGGATAGTTAAATGTTGATAGTACACCATTGACGTAATGTAATTGTTTAACTATGTGCGATGTTCAAAGTATGTTATAACCAGTAGTGTCGTGGGTTGGACATGTGATATTGATTGTCATCATGTTCGATGGTTTCTAGAGATGTTCAATGTTTGCTACACTGTTTTTTGGTTGAACAGTTGGTTATATCTATGATAAGTTCAATGAGTGTTACGGTGTTGTCGGTTTGTCGCCATAATGGACATTAATTTTGTACTAAATTATCAAGGAAGGTACGAGAAGTGTATTTGCAGGGTTGTGGTTTGAACATGATTGTGATGCTGTAGTCGTCATCATCATCATAATTATTGATTAACTTTGTGCTGAATGTTATATAGTGTTGTGGGTTGGGCAGTCGTTAGCCGTGGTCAACATATGTCTACTCCCAAGTGCAGTGTCGCCAGTGTTTCAATGACTGTCTCTGTAAACCGTCAGGCTACTTTTGGCTCCAATGAAATATAATGATGGGCGGGGCACAATGGAAGACCGCGCTTTATTATGGTTGTGTGTACTAAAGCAACAACTGGGTCTGTCTGTCTACAAAGGACACAAAACATATATGAAGCATATTCGTGTGACGCACAATACGAGAACAGTTTCCCCGGACCAGGGTTTGATGTTTCGTATTGTCCTTCACTTGTACAGTTCAGTTCACAAGTGAGTGGTAATGCAAGTTGACCAAACGTTTTCCAAGTGCATGTGCAAATCTGATAGCAAACCATTTCTCAAACTGCATGCAAGTACCACTATACATGTCTGTGATTGAAACAAAAGACGATGAGTCTCTGTGGTATAGTGGTTAGATCATTTGGCTCAAGACTGATAGGCACTGGGTTCGAATCCCACTCAAGGCGATGGGATTACTTCGTAAGTCTCAGTGGACACCACTTATACCGGCCAGTGTTCCACTACTGGTAAAACATATAAAATATACTTCATATAAAAGATCCATTGCTACTTATCAAATAGAAGTAGCGGGTTTCCTCTCCTCAACGGGCAGTCTAGGCAGTTGGACTGCATATTATTACAGACGAGTTTGAACCTTAATATTATTGGATATAAGCACATACATAAGCTATAACTAACTCACTAACAACAGACGGCAGAAAATAGTGAGAATACCATATTAAATGAATAAAAAAAAGGAGGCATAAAATTCCCAGATGTTACACTAGTTTGCATTGCACAAGACTATTCAATCGAAGATATCAGCTATTGGTTAATTATAAGATGTTCTGTAAAAAGATGCAAATATCCTTTTATAAACATGTATTAAAGTGTGGTCAGTCTTATTTTACAAACATTAATGTGAATATATGATGAAATAACACCGAACTGATCGACTTGGCGTAATTTACATACATGTATTAAAATAAATGATAAATTATGTAGACCTACATGTATTACCGTATATTTATTTTAAATGAATCGCTCAATAATTACGGTAATAATTTTTTCTTACAACGTACTTTGTGTGAACTAGAGTTATAGACATCCTTTACAGGTAGTGCTTTGCTTTTTCTGGTTTAGTACTAGCTATAAAATATTTACGAAAAGAATTACAATGTATTTTTATTTAGACCTACATAATATTAAATATTACCGCTTAACGATGTGTAAATATGTTTATGTTTATGTGTGAAATATCACCGTTGTATATGTTCATATAATTATTATAAAACTGGGTGTATATATTAAAACTCACTAGGCGTGGGGAAACACATTTAAAGACAGAAACATACTCTTGAGTGTCAAATGGATTATTTTCAAATTATTAGGTAAATATAAAAAAATATAAAAACGTTATAATTAATTTAATTATTTTAAAATTACTATATAATTATAGTTGTACAAAAAACCCGCTAAAAAGGATGATATATAATTATGTACACATGTGATTACAAAATGGACGATTCACGAATTACGTTATAAGTTCTGGCAATCAAATGCACCCTTGACGCCGTCCAGAGAGTCAAACATCCTTCTCCAGGTGCGACAAACAGAACAACACGGCTCTTATGTGCTGTATTATTGGTCATTGTAAAATCTCAAGATATGATTGCTTATAAGAGGAACACGGCGGAGTACCTGTGTGAAGTGGACACGAGCACGTGGACAGCTAGATATGAACCTGTGCTCACTGACAACACAATGAGAGACTTGAAACAGTTATGAATGGAATAAAGGCGTCATAAGGGGGTTATTAGCTTCTGGAGGGTTTTGGTGGGGTGGACGTCGTGCGACAGAGTGATTTGTCTCCGAGAGACGGCGGGATGAGTTACTGGAGGCGTAGATCATTGAGGCGGGAGTTAAGTTTGGAAAGGAGTATGTATTATAGACACTTCTTTATGCTAGAGTAATCAGGCGCAGTCGTACACCATGTCATAATAAGAGCGACACGACATAAATGTTCATTTTTGACGCTCGGATATGAAAGAGTATTGAGCGATCAGCAACTGGCTGTTGTGTGTTTGTTAAATCACTCACGAATAACTGACATATGATTTGACCTACGAGTCCACGGACGGTTCTCGTTCTATGAGCATTGTCGAGTCGCCCATTCCATACAGGACACAAGAACATATTGAAACAAGTCGACGTTTTATGTGCTCGTCCATTCGACTCGTTCATTCATACTTTGTTTGAGCGAGGTGTTTAAAAATCTATTTCGGTCTCTATATAATCACGCCGGTCTCCCCTCCTCCAGCTCTGCGCTGTGTTTAACGATGGCAAAGCGGTCAGAGATTATCCAATGGGATTGAGAAAGTGACACCCACATTGGATGATTGATGGGCGATTTGTCAGTCTGTAGCGATCAGCCTGCCTCCCGGCACAGCAGGCTGATAACATGATTTGTAAACGAAGCACTCGTCAATTTTATAACACCAGCAATAGATATGAACAATATTTCACCTGCGTGCTTAACATATCATTTATTTTAAAACAATATTTATTACTGTGATTAAAACGGCAATATTTTTTTTGGTTGAAAAATCAATTGTATCAGTATTTGAATGAAATTGTTGTGGACTTGCGTCGAGAAGGTATTGCAATATTGAGCTGCTATGCCAGTGCTGACTGCATATGAAGACCGGCTCCTCCCAGCCGGACAGCGAGCAATCTAGTCACACACACTGTCCGCTAGTTGACTCGACTCATTGACCAGTGACAACCTGGACTCAATCCTTCCTTCTCCACGGTGGATGTTTGAAAAGTGACGCGCCTCCAACGAAAGGGAAGCTATAGTCTTATTCTGTTGAACGTGGAGGAGACAGACATTATGTGAGTGAGGGGCTTTGCGTATGCCGTGTGTGTATGAGGAATTTAATCTTTCGCGGATTACTGGCTGTGGAAAGACACGCACACGTGTACACACACGTGTAGTCAGCAAGGTAGATGTTTGTGTGTCTTATCTCTAATGTCAGCTTTTATACACGAAGATTTCGATTTCATTCAATATTTATGGAAGTTTGTTTTTCAAGCCAGTTTTCTGTCTTCTGTTTGGGATTTAAAGGATTAACTACGCGTGTGATTTTGAATTCAATATTAATTACGATAATAAGCAGTGTTATTACTTTTACTTACAATTATTATGCAGAGCATATGGTCATTTTGTTAATTCGTGCCTCCAAGAAGCTATATGGCTAAATGTATGTGTATATGCATGAAATAAGCAGCGACATGAATGTTTATTATTATTATATGAAATGCACGTCAACTAATCATAATGCAATAACTATGTGTAGGATTCTCTGCAGGCTGGTTCGTTTAGGTTCCTTTCTTTTAAAGTGGGTCTTCAATAGCATTTTTTAAATACTAAGGTGAACCTAATAATATTATAGTGCGTTTTAAATAATTATTCCCATGGGGTGTTTCAGACGAACCCAATCCACCGCCACCTAACCCCCGCGCCTCCTGAATACTGGTATGTAATACACACGAATGTATATTTTAATTGACTAAATTGCACGTTAGAGAATATCACAATAGTCATTTTATATATTTAACATAAAATTAATTACAAACAATAAAGTATTAACAACGAGTTTTAATGTAATTTGTTAACTACAGATGTGATTGGAATGCGTTCTGTCGATAGATAATGTGATGCTCATTGCGAAATTATATATTATTTCCAATCGTTACGCCTGTAGTTTTCGTCTTTAAAATATATTTGATTACAATAAAATTGATAATATTAGCTGCGAAAAATTCTCTCTGCGAATATAGCAACCGGTTACCAATAAAACTTTGAATTAACATACACGTATTTAATTTGAAATGTAAACAATATCAGAATTTTACGTTGTGTACATTCAGTGCTGTGCAATACAGACGGGTGTGATATACAACGACGAAGTGCAGTGTAAACATCTTGAAACATAAATAACTAGGCTATATTGTGGCAGGAAGACTATTGTCAATGACATATATCATTCACTTTGTTCATTTGAATGCAGCTTTGAGAAAAAAGTTCAACACATGCATGAGGACAGAGCTACAGACAAATGTGCGCTGCGTTCCTCTGTTTGGGTGGTCCGGTCGCCGAATACACCCCCATTGTATCAGCCAGCGACCATACTGCTCATTTTCCTTCCATTGCATTTGTTAACAATTCAAATTCAAATCAAACACACATTTCGAGCCAGATGAATGGATAAGTCATCGATAAAATTGTCATTGATAAATATGTGATTCCGGCACATGGCCGTGTACTTGTCACAGTGACGGCTTGAGAGCCAGTACTGGATTTAGTTTTTGACTTTTTCTTGTTTTATGCACAACACCCCAGTCGCAGTACTATAATTAAATTTTATTACTATCGTAGTCTTAAATATATAGATATTAATGTAACAAATCTCGCGGTATTTATAACACTATTTACCAAAAGTCTTTCCTTATGTCATGTTGTTTTGCATATTAGTGGGTGTTTTTTTTTAAAAGTTCATCATAATTATTGGTAAAATAGTGTTTGAAAACTGTTACGTAGAAATGTTCGTTATTAATATAACCTATGGATTTTCCGATTATTTCAATTGTTTATTAACAGTGAACACATTGGCTTATTGACATACAAATAACAATTATTATATTTGTATATACACATTGACAAGAACAATGAAAATATAAAATTGTATACTAACATGTCTGCAAAAATATATTCATAGTATTATGAATAATGTAAAATTTAGTATGTAGCTAAACATAGAAATATAATATTGTAGATTAATATTGTAGATTAATATTATATGGGTTTAACAAATATGTGATATTAATCCAAAGATAGAGAATGTTAATACTAATATGATTTATATTACCTTTGACAAAGGACGCAAATTTTATTTGAAAAAAAACCCAGTGCATTTCCTGACAACCAAACAGGGAGCACGTTTACAAAATTTAGTTAGCATATTTAGGCATTTTTGACAATATAAAATAGTAGTTGATATGCCAGGGTGTTAACGTTGACGTAAAACTAGTGGACTATGTGTTTAAACTAGTGTATTTATTTTCCCTGGGTGTAGGCCTATTTATTTTGCATCGGTGTTAATTTGATTGGAAAACTAGTGGACTATGCGTTAAAACTATTGAATTTACTTTTCCTGGGTGTTAATTTGAACTGGAAATCTAGTGGACTATGTGTTAAAACTATTGAATTTACTTTTCCTGGGTGTTAATTTGAATTGAAAATCTAGTGGACTATGCGTTAAAACTATTGAATTTACTTTTCCTGGGTATTAATTTGAACGTAAAACTAGTGGACTATGCGTTAAAACTATTGAATTTACTTTTCCTGGGTGTTAATTTGAACTGGAAATCTAGTGGAC
>JAULBR010069828.1:2259-14134 GCA_032355825.1 Melanodrymia aurantiaca
CTATGTGGCAGCAGTGGGTTTCCTCTGTGACCAAGTGTCAATATAACTGTGCGTTTGACATTCAATAACAGAGTGCAATTTGTTTTTAAAATTGTGATTAGGAGTTTTTCCTACAGGATGGAGAAAGAAAAAGCAACTACTGGAATTTGAGTATCACTTTTATAAAATGAGCAAAAATATTTCATTGCGATTGCAAGATTTTGCATCGCTTTTTGAGATGCGAATCAGGTCATTTTGCAGCCTGAATAACTGCTGATTAATAATCAATGTGTTCCAGTGGTGTCACTAAACTTTGTTTTTTCAATTAAACAACACATTTACCCACCTGTTCCCAGTATGGGTCATTTTGATGGGAGGAGATCTGTGATTTCACCCAGTTCAAGTTATCTGTAAGGAAGTCGTGAAGTCTCTGGCAGAATGGTGTATATGGTTCTGGGCATGTATAAGCAGTGTTCCTCCAGTGTAAAGATATGAGCTCTCTTGTGAGATAACCTTCAATGAGGCCTGCAGCATAAGCCTGAATACTGTTGTCCAAATCTGGATTCGTTTGAACATCAAAGTAAGCCCAGCTAAAACAACAAAACGAGTAAATATAGTAAGTTTAAAAAAAAAATTCTTCTAATTTACAAATTATTGATATGTACAACACAATTTTTTTTTTATTAAAAAACAGTTGTTGTCTAGTTTGAGTATTTACTGAACCCTCTTCATAAAAATATTGTAATGCAAATAAATACAAAACAATCTTCAGAAAAATCCATCACCAATGATGGGATTTTTCTGAAGATATTTTGTATGCATCGCCAAATATTGAAAATGGCCCCATTTTACTTCTGCATTCTTTCTTCCGAAAGTACACAGTTTGGAACTTTGTGTCATCACAACTTGTTCTTCACAAAAGACAAACCAAGCCATCGATGTTAAAAAAAAGTGCGTAAAAGGATCAACCTGCGAGTTAGTTACCATCCACTAGTAGCATTATATTGCATAAAATCAAATCTCAAAGCATAACCACGAGAATCGGAGTTTGTCAGACGACAAGGTGACTTCTTTGTCGTCCGCGTGCTGAAAGCATTTTCAATTATGGGTGCAAAATATAACATCTTCATAGGCAGTGGATATATTCATTAAATTGAACGAAGTAAACAATGATGTCATAAAATTTGCTGATCGGCTACAGTGTGCATGCACAGAAGCCTTTTTCAATGGGACGAGGATTTTTGCATTACAATATTTTTATCAAATATCCTAAAGAATTGATTGATATCACTAATAATTTACTATTTATTTGTATACATTGTATAATTCTTGATATTTTTTTTATTTATATAATAGAGAATAAAGAATTGATTGATTGATATCAAAATGTTTCTTGCTGTGAACCCCTAAGCCCTCCCCACCCCGTTTACTCCAAATGAGTTTCACCAATAGGCACATTCAATTACTATAGTATAGGCATTGATAAAATTGGAGTCAGTCGGGAAACAAAGATATTTTTTGTGTGGCCTGACCTACCCTGTTTTGTTAATGTCATCGCGAAACGTCGCCTCGGCTGACCAATTCGAAACAGAATTATGTGTCACTTGAAATGTTTTGCTTAGTGAATCGTAAGCTACGTAGGCAGTTGTCTTAGCATTTGAGAAAGGTGTTACATAAGAAAATAGAATAAATACGCCTACAAAAAACAACACAACTGTAGAAGCTGCCATTTTGCAATCATGTGATAATATCACGTGCCGATTTAATAAAATACCAACTTGGACAAGGACATTTTTTAGGACTAATTTCCTAGGATACAAATTAGCAATAATTCTAATATAAATGCATTGAAATAAAATGTAGCCATTTATTTGCAATCCACGATGTCAACCTACTAACCAAATGGTTACTCAAACAATACAGTTCAAAATTAACAAAACTCCAAAACTTGTTCTGTGAAATTTTGTTTTACCAGTTCTAGTATTAATATAAATTTCCCCACTTGATTTAGACAAAGTGTTCATGCCATTTGATATTTAATTTTTAGAGAGAACGTAGCCTATAACACACCGATATACAAATTTAAATGTGTTACACATCGTTTTAAACACATTGTGATGACCCGAATGACGTTAACGACTTGAAGTACGATGAAGTGCCATCATTAGTATACACGGAACGATTTTTAAACACATTAGAGCAATTTAATTTTATAAAGAAATAACAAAACGTGCATCCGAATCCGCATTGCGATTAGGTAGTGTTACAATAAACCTTGTTACGTCCGTGTCTTCATTTTACAGAGCCCCTGGCTACTTCCGTAAACTTCCGGGTTTGATGGGCGTAGAAAGAGGAAGTTGTAAAGTTAGTAAAGGTATCATCACCAAATAATCATTAATGCGTACGTCTGCATTAATGATTGTGGTCAACTTCTTGTGTTATCATGTAGTCCACAAGACGGACAGGATGAAGTAGGCCCTATGTGTAACGGGAATTGTGAAAATGGTCTACAGTTAGCCTTACGCCATGCAACAAAACAAAAGTTATTTTAAAATTTAGAGCCAAACTCAGTTTTTCACGAAGTATTCCTTTTGACATTTAAAATTGAAAGCCTGTTTGAATGCAATTGAAGTACCGCTTTAGATAAATGCGAAGCAATGGATATTAAACCAAGCTTTAAGCATTGAACTTTGGCTAAAAATATAGTAATGTAAAAATGAAAATTGTTAATGAAAAAAGTTTGACATTGTATGCCAGCTCTGGTTCGCCTCCAGATAAGGAAGGCCATCTAATGAAGAAAGGTGAAGTTAACAGGAGCTTCCAAAAACGATGGTTTGTTTTGAGAGGAAATCTTTTATTCTATTATGAAAAAAAAGGAGACCGAGAGCCAATTGGTGTAATTATTTTGGAAGGTTGTACTATAGAACTAGCAGAAAATGCTGATAACTTTACTTTTCAAATTAATTATTCTACAACAGGTTATCGTACTTACATTTTAAGTGCAGACACTCAAGAAATGATGGAATCCTGGATGAAGGCATTATCAGCTGCTGGATATGAATACATACAACTGTTGGTTAAAGATTTACAACAAAAAAGTCTTGAAGCAAATACTGAACAGCAACGGAAAGTCGTTGAAGAGGCTGATAGACAAAGTCGAATACTGGCACAAAATTATACAGATAGTAAACTTTTCAGAGAACAAATGGCATCAAATGTTACAGAAAACCAAACAGGACATGTACATCTTTTGCCTACACCTAGGAAAAATCCATTTGACAAAAGAAAAAGTTCTTCTTCTGAATATGAGGCACCTGATTTGTTCAATGCAATGGAACTTGGTGCCCCAGGTCCATATTTGAAACCAGGTATTACACATAATCAACATCCTAAAAAGTGCACTACTTTCATGGAAATGCATAATAAAATAAGCAAACAAATAGATCTGCTCACAGCTGAATGGAAGAAAAAACAGTTACATGTGGCAAATGGAGAGACAAGCAAATTAAAATGAAGATTATTTTCAAATGAAGGTGATGATTCATAGGGTAATCAATCCTACAGACCAAGATATTAAATTTTATTTTATGCAAACCCACAAACACTAATTAGTTGTATACAGTGCTTACCCATGACCTGGATATTTTGTTATGGACAGATCCATTATTTGCTTTTGGAGGTCCAGGGGCTAACATCTTTGCTTTGGTGTGGGAAGACTGCAATGCCATATGCAAAGTTCAAGGTTCCAAGCTGTTAATTTTATTGAGTGGAGTATGGACAAATGTGGAAAACAATGTGTTTTAGATGCAATCAGAGGCACATGTGACACCATCCAAGAAATTATGCAAATAAAAATAAATGTTTGGGTGTTTTTAAAGATTTTTAGACAACGTTTTAAAAATGTTGTACACCTGCCTGTTTTAAATGAAATAACTTGTTAATGGAGAAACACGAGTTAAATAATATACCGCTTCCAAATAAATAATGATTTAATATAATAAATAAAATGCTAAAAAGCTATACAGTCAAACCTGTTTATAAAGACCACATAAGGGACCTGTAAAAATGTCTTGTGAAAAGATCGCCTATATACATATGTATTTTGATACATAATTATATGCATCTATGGAGAATGGAGAGCAGGACGTAGCTCAGAGGTAGAATGTCCGCCTGTGGTGGGATGGGTCGTGAGATCGATCCTCCACAGTGCAAAACATTTTTATGGGCTATTTTCCATTCCATCCAGTCAAACACGTCTGGTTTATCAAATTCCGTGTTGTGTGCTATCCTGTCTATGGACCCCTTGCTGTTTTTCGGTAAGTGTAGCCCATGAAGCGATGTCAGCGGGTTTCCTCAATATAACCATGCGTCTGACGTCCAATAACTGCTGATTTATAATTAGTGTTTTTAGTGACATCGTTAAATAAAACAGACTTTACTTTTACTATGGAGAATGGACATATCTCGATTGTTTTATAGACATTGGTTGTTATATATTATAGACATGGCCTTTAAAGCAGGTTTGACTGTATTGTTATATAATTTCCCAATTTGAAAATCAAACATTTTTACATTCACGACTAAAATTGCATTATTATTCTCAAACCTATCGGCCATGCGATGGGACCCAAGTGACAAATCATAGGTAGATAAATCCCTTTAATTTATAGTGAATACTGTAAAGCTTAATTTAGGATTTTTGTTGTTTGAACATTGCTATGGATTAGGCCTGCAGGGATCATGCTCCACTGAGCATTTGCAATCTTTCTGTATACAGGGTAATCATATTTTTATAAAATGAAAGCCGCAATCTGACTAAAATTGGAACAATGTTAATTAATCTCATCACATCATTCAAATGAACTTCATAGTACGCCAGAGAATAATTGTTGAACAGTTTGGTCATGATTCATTTTCACTAGATACAGCCTTGACATTGCCTTTGATGGCTGATCACATACCACAGTATGGTTGGATGTTGACCTTAAAAATATGGTTACTGTCATGAATCAACACTTATAGTTATTATTAATTAAATGATGTCTTTTGATTACAAGCCTCTGTTGCCTTATTGTGGACAACAAAGTATATACCGGTAATATAATTATAATAGGGTTAGAGATATACATGTACATGTTTTCAATTTTGTTCATGGAGATCAGGGGCCTTTTCCACAAAATATTTATGACTAGTTGTGGACTTAAACGTAAATATGTGACAAAAAGTGTTTCTCTAAATACTAGTTTAATTAAACATACTTGTTTCCAGGAACGAATAGCGATCGCGTGTAATATGTTTCAAATTACTAAAAACCCATGACTTCTCGGCTAATAACCATAGTCGTATCACTAACCGTTAGCGATAGAAATTTCTCTACTTACGTTTACATCCACAACTAGTCATAAACTAGATTTACGATGTTATGTGAAATTGGCTACCACAGAACTGTGTCAAAAGGCCTAAAATACACTTTTCATGTATAAATGTCTCATTTTTGGAATAGTTTTTAGCAGATGTGAATGTTACTTCGTGCTCACGAATGTTTAAAGAATGCATATTTTTAAAAGTGTTATATTATAATGTACATGTATTTCAAAATCCCAGTTTTTATCATTTTGTACTCTGTCAAATACACCTCCTTATCGAATGTTACTTGATTATTGAATGGCTGATTACGGGGTATTTAGATAGTGTGCATATTCTGAACATCCCACACAGATACAGAGAGTATGGGATTAGTTTCCCCAAGATGCTTGTACATCCTGGAAAACCTGGAATTTCAATATTTTAAAGCCCGTCGGTCGCCATTTTGGCGTGACCATGAAATGCAGCGAGTTCCTGGAAATGTTCTTGAATTTAATAGACATCCAAGTTTAATAAGGTGTATCATAAAATATTGTTTGTTTCCGGTTACCCGACCGACCCTAATTTGAACCTGCCGACCCAAAATCTTTTAAAAATATAACATCGATTTCCACGAAAATATTCCAAAACTATTAACATCTATCAACATCTATTTAATATCCATAAATAAAATTAGTTTCCAAAATAAAATGTTTTTCCTACCTACCTACCCTATATTTTTCCATCATGTAATAGGAAATGAGTAACTTTTTCCCCCCGGCCTAATCCTGTTCCCACATATAATTAGTGAGTATGTGGCTAGTTCCCATATAAATGCAGTGAGTAAGCAGTTCCCATATAGATGCAGTGAGTATGTGGTTAGTTCCCATATAGATGCAGTGAGTATGTGGTTAGTTCCCATATAGATATGGTTAGTTCCCATATAGACGCAGTACATTTATGTTGATAGTTCCCATATAGATGTAGCAAGTATCTGTTTAGTTCCAATATGTATGATGTATCGGGCTAGTTCTATATGTCTGTGTATCTGCTGCAATAAGTGTTAGGGTTCTCATATTGATGCAGTGTGGGGTTCACATAATATAGATGCAGTGATTATGGGATTGGTTCGTATATAAAGATGTAGTGAGATGAGGTCAGTTCCTACATGAAGAATTACTGACCTGTACTCTTTCTGTTGGAGTCTGATTATTAATTGTTTTATGAATACACACCAGGCAACCCATTTAAAGATCCTGGCTACATGCAGATAAGTAAGGGCCTATCGGTTGTCAGTTATTACTGTGCAGTGACGTAGCTCAGGGTTTTTTTTAGTTGGGGCGAGGGTAGGTGGTGGGCAATGATCATGAACATTAGAAAGCAAGGTTAAGTATGCTTGAATTTGAAAAAAAAAAAAAGACCCTTAAAAAGTGGGTGTGGGGGCAGGGGGCTACCCTAGCCGGGGGCCCACTAGCTCCGATGGCCCTGCGGTGAACACATGAACTAGTATCTTAACTGATACAAATACTGTTTATTTGTGCAAAACACGAAATCTAGGTAATATCTTATTTATAAAATGGGATTGGGAGTGGAGTGGCATGACTATCACTGCCAGTCTGCAATTTATTTATTTCCCCATAAACAGATTTCTGAAGATGAAAGACAACCAATGTTTAAACCCAGTCCCATATCTGTTTTACTAGCAAATAATATATGTATGTTCTGTTATTAAATTTACTTATGCAATTGACACCTGGTTTTACTTCTATTTAGATATTGAATTCATTTTTAATGACATTTTGTTGTGATTGGTATAATATTTATGCCATTAGTTTTGCATGTTATCAGCTACACCCTACACTATTACTGTATGTTTATAAATTTCAGTGCCATGGATCTTATAACATTTATGATGGACAATTCTCAGTCCACTCCACACCCACCTGCCCTTGACATAAATTGTGGATCCTTATATATTGCATACACCTATATTACTAGCGTATTTTAAAATATACACATTTTCAAAATGCATGGTAAAAATAATGGAACCAATTAAAATGTATCGGCAGGATGATTCTTCTGAGACCACGTGGCGACATACACATCCTGATCTATCTTTATTAAACATTATTCTCCAGTTGTGTAATTAAACAAACCAACTTTAGATTGATTTAAGGAAAGCTGGTTCTTGGAAATGATAACTAATTTTAACAATCTTTTTGAAAAAATATTTGGAGAAATCTAATATTTTAAAATAAAATGTTATGTTTATTTAGTTATCAGAATGCATGACACCTATAGATATATATTCTTGGACATGATTGACTGGATCCACTTGTGAGGACTGATTTCAAATCCACACATTTTAACTCCAATTAATTATTGATCAATGTGCTTTTTATCTGCTATCAAGGAATATACTGGTCTTACCTTGACCTTTTTTAGACCGTCGATTTTAACTGGTAGCTTATCTTATGCTAGTCCTGTGACATAAATACAAGGTTAAATCGGCAAGCTGGAATATGATTATAACAATATATACGATGTTATTGTTTTTCTCGCAAGTAACTAGTTGCTATAGCATACAATAACCACACTTATGGGGATAATATATTGATGATTAGATGTGCTTTGCTGTAAAATTCGTTCAATAATAGAATTATAAACACACACAACATTTTACAACTTATCAGCGATTATGCTATCAGACCACAAAACAGTACATGTATGCATGCATGTACTAGTACTGATTGCAACTATATCAGCTGTTGTTTCAGACTGAGAGACGATGATAAATGTATGTATGTACTTATCAAAATTGTAGAACCATTTGTTTTGGTAACACGTGCAAAGCAGGTTGAAACCATGTTTGCGTTATTGTTATTGGTTTTTAATCTTTTCTTAATGTGTGTGGTGGCTCCAGTCCCTCAGTCTCATTCTGTAGAGCTTGTCACTAAACAGGATCTAAAAATATTGCAATCTAGAATTCAATCACTAGAAAACAACAAACAGGACATGGAAGCCAAAATTCGTTCAATGGAAGCCCAGTTGAAAGCAAAACAAGGTTTGATTACCATTGTAAATACTGTATAGTTATAATTTCTGATACCAGTTATTCCATTTGTCTGTCCTGTTTTTTAAGAATATATATAACGCCTAGTATTTGATTTGAAACTGGGTGCTGACATTGTCAATATACAATTATAGCCTTTTGAAAAGCCATCGTTCTGAGTTCTGAATGGTCTCCAAATAACACCTTAGTGCATAGTTGTGGGATCCAAACCTACATATACTGATATACATGGCACTTGACAGTCCAAGACCGTAATAACTTGGCCAAGTTGCTGGAAATTTCCTTCTTTTTTTTTTGCTGAGTGAATAAGAGACCTCTGTATATTGTTTGCCAGGAAACAACGGTTTGCTCAGAAAGCGCGTTTTTGTAGAACTCAAACGCAGGCTGCACTGCAAGAGCTCAAAAGGCATGTCTTTTCTTTCCGATCAACAGTTGCAAATTCTTCTGACTGTTGGTTGACAAAGATCTTGACCGAGAGGCAGCCAACCTGGACCATTGCCACAAGCATCAGCTGTGCTACGAACTGATGTACAAGTTTAATTAACTTAAATACCCAGTAATAACACACAATAAATAGCAGATTAATAAATTATTGACAATCACATGCTTGTATGAATATGTTGTCTATTTCATTCGTTACAGACCGTACACCATTGGTTAGCTTCAATGCTTACTTTGCACATGATCCGGTTCCAGTTAAATACAACAGTGGCCAGACAGTTGTGTTTGATGCAGTTGTCCACAATGATGGCAATGGATATTCCGTACACTCTGGGATCTTCCGTGCACCAGTTCCTGGTCTTTATATATTTACTATGCAAGCTTTATCAAGTTCAGCAAACATGCAATTTGCACTTGTCAAGGATGGCAGGACCCTAACTGACACCGTATCTACAAATACAGTATCAACAACCATGCAAACGGTGATTCACCTTACAGCCGGTCAGGAGGTATGGGTTAAAAAAACCTGGGGTAACAACATATTACGTGGCCGCCATCTTTCTACATTCAGTGGCGTTTTACTTAGAATTGATGGAAACCGTTCGCTTTCCAACGCAGGGTTACTGATTGGATAGATTTGTTGTTAAGTCTGTATAATGTAGTTCTTACATTGTAATATTTTCTTTTATTTAGTGTATGGGGAGGGGAATGGTGTGTCTGCGAATAGTCTTTAATAAATGTTATTCAGCATATTCACATAGTTTTATTATTGCTTGTCAGTGTTTCTTGATTTAAAAAAAAACTAAACTTGATAGAAATCTCTAACTGAATCTTTTCAAAAATCAATGGTCACCCATTTTTAACACAAATAATTGTTTTCAACTTAGTTCTGCATTTATGGTAAATTTATAACAATGGCATCTTTTAATTTGTTTATGTAGATACATGGCTTGATGTCCAAAGATGGGTGTGTAGATTGTTTGATGTTTCACAAATATAAGCGTCATACCAATAGCAATGTTGTATTTCCAATGCATTTACGGACGTTTTAATTGAGTCAATTACTAATTTTTTATGCAGACTGACTACAAAATTTAGCATCTGGCTAATATGAGTTTGATTAAATTGAACACTTAAAAAATGGCTAAATTTAAGAAAATTGGCTTAGGCAAAATTCTTTCAATTGAGCTCTCTAAATCAAGTTTGGTTGCACCACCATTGCAGTGTTAATGCATGGAGTGTCTTCTACTACCACATGACTTCAATTAATGTGATTGATGGTATTAAATATGATCGCGTTAAGAAACAGAGATGAACACGGGGTCCGTAGCCAGGATGTGTAAGTAGTTTGAACACTATTCCTCTAAACCACGAAAAGATATGCTCGTAAATGTAAAACCATTGGATTGACAACTATGACATTAACTTTTTTTGAAAAATTAAGTTTTAGCATTAACTATAATTATGTGATAAACGCATCTGGTTACCACATCCCTTTATAAAGGATCTAAAGGACATCGAAAATAATGCTGATTGAACTTGGGTAAAATATATTTGACAATAAAAGTAAAGTTTGTTTTATTTAACGACGCCACTAGAAACACATCGATTATAAATCACCGGTTATTGGACGTCAGACGCATGGTTATATTGACACATGGTATCAGAGGGAACCCGCTGTCGCCGCTTCATGGGCTACTCTTATCGAAAAACAGCAAGGGGTCTTTTATACATACATACATACACATACACATACATATACACACACATACACATACACACACACATACACATACATGTACACACATATATATATATATATATATATATTTTTAGGGGAAATTTAATTCAAGTGCCTGTGGATGAACCAAATGTCAGGTTTCAGTACAAGATGAATGACTATCTGAAGCATTATTATAGAAATGTCTATTATTGCAGCTCCGAGCCTCCACCACCCTAAAAATGGCTGGACATGCATGTGCTCATCTTGTTGTAACTTTTGTCTGAAACTAGATATGGAGAAATCTTTAGCAGTTCTGAAAACTAGAGAAAAATTATATATAATACATTCACTGTCAAACCACATAGCAGCAATAGTAAACAATATCTAACGAGAATTACAAAAACTCTAGCTGCTGGTTGATGTGGGGATGATGTATTGATGTTTTGATGTAAGCTTGGTTCAATAGTAGAATTATAAACATACACATACACAGCATTTTACAACTTATCAGTGATTATGTTATCAGACCACAAAAAGTACATAACAGCTGTTGTTTCAGATCGAGAAACGACGATAAATATATATTTATATATATATTTACTTATCATACTTTTAGAACCATTTGTTTTGGTAACACTTGCAAAACAGGTTGAAGCCATGTTTGCGTTATTATTATTCGTTTTTAATCTTTTCTTAATGTGTGTGGTGGCTCCAGTCCCCCAGCCTCATTCTGTAGAGTTTGCCAACAAACAGGATATGGAAATCTTGCAGTCTAAAATTCAATCACTAGAAACCAACAAACAGAATCAGGAGACCAGAATTCAGTTACTGGAAGCCAACAAACAGGATATGGAGGCCAAAATTCATTCAATAGAAGCCATTTTGAAAGCAAAACAAGGTTTGATTACTATTATAACTAACTATAGCTATGATTTCTGATACCAGTTATCTCATAATTTGTCTACAAGTTGTTTTTGTGTGTGAATATTCTTCTCCCCTTTGGTACTGCCTTTAAAACTGTGGCTTTGCCTTTTTGTTAACCACCTTTCCGAATTCTGGTTGTTCACCAAATAACACATAACGGTACATATTCACCAGATTGAAACCCACTGTACAGATTCTCATGGTACTTGAGTCCAAAACTTTAAATGCAATACCAACAAAAATGAATGCCCAATTAGGATTTTCTCTAACATACTAACACTAACTTCTGTCCTGGACAGGCAGTCGAGACTTAATTGGATATAAGCACGTAAATAAGTTTTAATGCTCTAACTAAATCAAATGGTAAATATTGCATTTACTCCATGGAAATC
>JAULBR010069908.1:0-14130 GCA_032355825.1 Melanodrymia aurantiaca
CACTTTCGTATCAACATCCCAATTAAGGGATGTTCCAGCTTCATGTAATGTAAAGCCTGGAGACACGAAAGTGAGTCCGTATAGATAACATAGTTTGATGCATTTGCTTCTTTGTGTGTCGTAGATACGTTTATAGAGGAGTGTTTCCATTTATTTTAGTAACGGTTTTTCTCAAACACGGTTAATGCTATCGGGTGTTTTATCAGACATGTTTGGAAACATCATATTCCCAGACGTTAAACTTTGTCAGTTACCTGTGTTACACTTGATATCATTTTTTTATCGGCAAATTTGCAAATACATTAACATTTATTGAAGGACAAATACTATAATTAAATCCTACAGTAAGACCTTGGATGTTCCTACCTGAACAAGGTTCCATCTGTGTGATACCTGTGCTGTAGCCTGGGACACTGTAGAACATGATCCACCAATAATCATTATCTTTGTAGGGGGGTTGTACAAATGTCTGAACATGACGTCCAATCCAAGTCCTGGATCACACTGAAATAACATTGAACGCATTGAACATTGATTGTTTTCAATACGGATACCAACTGATGCAACACCCTACTTTGACATGTTTCATTGTTTCAATGAAAACGTCATGCAACACAAAATGGCTGTGCACGTTATAGCGGGACAGAGTATACTGCTGTGAGTAACAAATCATCTCAACTGTGTCCGAATTATTTTATATACATTTGGCTATTTTAAAGGGACAGTCCCGATTTTAAGGCGAGTGCCACCGTATTATGCCATTTGTAACGTATGTGTAGCTAATACAGCATTTCTTATTGTTAAAATTAACTTTTACTTACATATTATTAGCTTCAATACCAATATATGTATATCTAATGTGTTTCTGGACATCCAAATTGTTATAGCAGCTTACTGTGTCATTTTGTCTAACATATGCACTAAATTATTGTAGGCATGAACCATATTAAGCTACTACAAACGCATTGGATATACATATATTGATATTGTAAGCAATAAACGAACAGAAGTAAAATTAATGTTAATTTTAGAAATAAACATGCTGTATTAGCCAGAAATATGTTACAAATAGCATTAGATGCATAAGTTCCGTGGCACTCGTCTTCAAACTAGGGACTGTCCCTTTAATGACTTTAACGTTTAGGCATACATTCCGTATAATATTATATAATGGTCTCTCTAACTATAGAGGTCATAATTAAGTCAGATTTATATGGAAACTAGCGACGCGCATGTGTCTTCATCAGACGTTTACTTCCTATGATATTTGTAAACGAGGTTATGCTCTTTTCCATGGATCATATAATAAAACATTATTATAGTTTGCTATGGCCTTGTTATTTTAGTATTGTTGAATATGGACGAAATAAAAGAGATAAAATTATTTACATTGACTACTATAATATTATTATGAAGATAGTTATACATTATAATATAAGCTTATTGTGTATATTTGTTTAGTATGGTATCAATATGTTTGAAGAGAACAAATAAAAATGAGTGTTAAGGCAACTCTTGTACTCACTTCTGTGTCGTTCCACAGAAGATTAAGTCTGTAGTTGGGTAGCACATCGTTTCTTTGGTTCACTTGTTCCAGGGCTAGTAGACTACCAGCCAGCAGAGCTTCACCTCCATTCCAGGCTCCACTGAACGGATAGAGGCCAATCATAAACAGATCTTGTATTGCAGTCACGAACTGGACGAGTGAAACACCAATGGCCAAAAGTGCACAGTTGTTGCACTGTTTAGGACAAAAGAATATCAATGTTTAATTTATTTATCAATTGGGAAACATTTTCATCGAGTTATGAGCAACAGATCAGGGCCATTCCATGGTATTTGTCCCGTCCGCAACGATTTGTTTTCACCATTTTGGCTAGTTAAGACAAAACACTATGTTGTTAGATAATTCAACTGTTAGGAATTTCAATTTGCAGTACAAACAAATTAATGAAATCTGATTTTTGCATTTATTTACATATAACAAAGAGAAACAATTGTGACAAATGCCATGAAATACCACAGAAACTGTGTAGTCATTTGATCACAAGAAGTGTCGCCGCCATTTTTATATCCTAGCCGATATTCGTTTGCCTATTGGTTATTCTTTGAAGCAAATCGGGGCGAAACACTTAAACGTGTTTTTAATAATCTATTATTTCTCAAATATATACACATGACAACAAACACAAAGAGGAGAAAAATTCTTATGTTTATTAATAAATAACCTTCCAACAAGATCTTCTTTGCATGAATGTTCTGGAAACCTTGACTACGGAAAATGAACATGAACAAAGCACACACACACACACACTTCGTCTCGCAATACTCTGAACGTAACTGTGATGTACAGGTGCAAGCATGGCTCACCAAACACTGCACTTTCTCTAGTATTCTATGAGGTGCACAAACAATCCAAATATGCTCAAATATTCGTCCTAATTGACCACTCCAATAACTTGTGCTATGTGACACTTTGGCTGTACCATATCCAATGAACAATAATGTTTCTAATATTTAATACCGAATTTGATATATGGGCATCACAAAATGTAATAACTGAATTATTTTACTCGTGAATTCAATACCAAATATGAAACCGCAATCCTCTGCTGTGAATTGAACCCAAGGCCACTATATTACATGTATAGGGGTGTTAATGATATGGTAAATCGTGATATGATGTGTATCCTGATATGTGTGTCATTATGAAATGCGTATCACCAAGATTTGATGAGGGTCGATTACTTGTAAAGAAATATTCAACCTTAAATACTCTATAATGGGTAATATTAGTGGATGTAAATTTTCATGATTTAAAAACCTGATCAATTCACAATGTTGTTTTTGCAGTTTTTAATGGATTTAATGACCAGCTATTATTTGAGTGATTGAAATTTTTGCAGTTAAAATATAAATGCGAAAAACATGAAAATGGCATTTTACAGTAGCCAACCTACACTTTTTTTAGAATAGGACCTAATGTGGTATTTTAAAAATAAATTGTTGCATGGGTTTGGTCATTCGACATGAACTACCCCTGCCTTTAGATCTGCAATATGTTTTTGGCATCGTAATAAAAAAACAGATTTGACAACCACCTCATGTAGAGAACTGATCCAGCCTAAAGAAGTGAAAAAGCTGTATGAATGGGAACGGATGTTTTAAGTATTTCTACACGAGTGGCAACTGCAGCTCTGCGTGCCCAGGAAGCACGATACACATGATATGAACATGAGAAATGATTAGATCATCACAGATGACTCACAGTAATTTGAGATCCATATACATTATATGAAAACACTTCACACACTCGTAAGTTCAAATTATTTACAAGCAATTTATAAATATTTACCCTATTTTTTACACATTGTACAATATGTACATATTTATATCAATTTATATATATAAACAATGTATAAAATAGAAAATACACTGCTTTGTACAATGATAAAAACTGAAAGTTGTGTATACTATACTATTTCAAACTTGTGAGAAATGAAATTTGTGTTGGCCTGAGTCATGACAATTGGAGACTTCTTAAATAGTACTTTTATTGACACCACTGGAACACATTGATCATTAAACAGTGGTTATTGGGTGTCAAACGTGCAATTATATCGACACTCTGTTACAGAGGAAATCTACTGCTGCCACATAGGCTACTCTTTTTCGAATAACAAGGGATATTTTATGTTCACTTTCTGACTGGTTGGAATGGGAAAAGACCCAACTGAGGAGGGTCGACCTATTTAACCTCAGGCAAAATCTACATGCACTATTATAAATTTATGATAAATGTTATAGATTGGAATATCAGTTTTTATGCGACGTACATCATTGTCTCCGTTTGGTGTATACAAACATTTATTTCAAAACTTGGTATAAATGTAAAGAAAACCTTCAAAAGTCTTGCAGCACATTGTTGAAATCTGGTACCGGTATCTGACCAGTGATTACATCATCAAAATATAACACCCGATTATCCGACAGGAATGATGCACCCTGCTGATTCAGCAAAATGAATGACATTCTGTATGTGTTGATTTTCTATCTCTATACATGTATATAAACAGATGTATCTACGACCTATCATTATCATTGAGTGTGGATACGACTATCTAATTGCGATCATTCAGCATAATTATGTTGACTGCCTACTCTTATGAATAAACAGATCTATGACCATTCACATTGTGGTGCTATCTAACCAACATCATTCAGCATATGTTTATTGCCTTTCCCTGTGGATAAATAATACATGTATCTACAATCAATCAAATTGTGGTTTTAACTGGTGGAAAAGAAAACTTCCACATCCAGCTTAGTTAAAGCAGAGAAAAGTTAAATATAATATTCCAAAATGGCTTGTCTATAATACATGGTATACAATGAAATGAAACTACAAATGTGTTTACTTTATGGTGTATATGGATAGTTTGGCAAGAATATTTGGTCATATAAAAATTATTACATGCTCGAGGTTAGCTTTGAAACTAAAAATGAGTTTTTGTTTTAAAAGCTATATAATTATAGTATATAAACAAATTAAAATTGTTTTTGTTTAAAATCTTTTATAAAACTCCCAATATTCTCTATATGCAATAAATGTGTGCTATTGATTTTCCATTTATATATTAAATATTTTTTAGAAAATCAATGATAAAAGTGACAAAATTCTGCATGTAAATGCAAGTTTCATGTATAATGGTTTAATTTGAATAAATCTCGTGCAGGAAATAAATTTTCTGTATGAAATATGTAATTACACACAAAAAGTGAAAGAACATGCCTTACAACATTTGCCCCCAACCCCACCACCTCCACACCATTTGCCCCAACCCCACCCACCATTTGCCCCTGCCCCAACTATTATTTTATACTTGAAGTCTTAATTTCAGTCAGTTCAACACTTGGATTTATAAAATAAAGTTTTTCTATACAATGTTATATAATACAACATTTGTGTATTGTCGTCAAATAAGATGTTTATTGTAAATCAGATAATACTTGCAGCTGTAATTTTTCACAATTTCGAACAACTGATGTAATTTTACAAACATTCCATTGTTTTCCTAATAATTATTAGCTTGATTGTAACACGAAAACGTCAAACATTACAGACATGCAAATAATATCCGTTTTACAGTATTTAATTACATAAAAAGTATTCCAAGTACATCTATGTATTTTCACTGGTGACATCATACATGACTGATGTGACTCATGAAAATATTAACTCGATACATTTTTAAATGAAATAAATATCATATTTGACCTCAATACACTAATAACTCTATGCTTTAATGTGGTTCATTTCATTTGATATAAAACATCTCCAAGTTTAAATACCTGACATCAGAAATGCACGCTAAAATATTTTATCACACATACAAGAGACACTTAACTGCAACAAAATCAAACATAATAGAAATTGCACATCATGACATTTTAGAGTTAAAACTTCATAAACGCACAAGTTTGGCACGAGACAAAGGTTCATTATTGCAATATAATAACGTGACTGTGTGTATAACAATTCTATTCTCTTTGGCTAACCAATAACTGGAATTAGGTTCTTGTTGATAACAATGTAACAGTGTTGTATTAACTAAAACATAGTAAACAATGCAGCTCATCCTGTCATTCATGTAACATATTCTAAAGACAATCCAGTAAAACCTATCCACACCACTAGCTATCTCCTGTTACCACCACATAGGCTATTCTTGATTAATTAGCAGCAATGGTGTCTTGTATTTGTACTTTCCAGACAGATTAACACAGACAGCCTTTGATGTACCAGCCATACGGCACTGGTTGGAACTTGGAAAAAGCTCAACAGTTCTAACTGACAGTTACCGAGGTATATGCACTGACCATGTCACTCCTTATTCTTAGAATTCAAATATATCATACAATAGTCAGTCTAACGTTATGCATCTATGATTGCCCATGGCGAGATAAAATAACATTGAACAAGTCAACACATTATCTCGTGTCCGTTTTAATTAAAGTATAATAATTTGATAAAATAATTGCTGTGATAGATATTTTTAAAGCTCAGTTTAACTATAATTATTACCTTTTCTATGAACATTGTGGCCAGTGAGTAATGTGATGGGCAAATCAAAATGTCGATAGAGACATGTATGTAGTATGAGTTAAATCATACTCTAACATTAATAAGTTTTCAGACATGTTTATTAATAATCAGCGACTATTTGATGTCAAGTCAAACATGTGGTTATTTCAGTAGGAACCGGCTTCAGTAGGAACCGGCTTCCACTACTGTAGAGTGTAGGCTACACTTTCTGTTAACAGCAACGACCATTTAACTGTGCACTTTCTCAAGCATGATAGCACACACCTTTAATGATAGCCTTTAATGAATGGCAAATAGCCCAAGGGGTCCAGTGAGTAGGATTGATCCTTCGATCTTTTCAACCTCAGGCAGTGATTATCTATCGTACGAAGAAATTTTTCTTTTAAACAAATATATTATGACACAGATGGAACAAAACTGAAGATTCCAGACTGCGTAAGACTTGCTCGGTCATACGAGAATACCGACACACATTTCCTAAAATCAATATGTAATAATCTCAATATATTACATGAATGAGCAAACCTACAATAACACATATGATTTTTCCACATTGAACCATTCAACAATGTACACACACGCTCTAACCTTTTAACAAGATAAATACCAGCTATAACCTTTTAACAAGACACCAGCTTTAACCATTCAACAACACACACCCGCTTTAGTGTTTCAACTGTTCATCACCACCAATAACATTTCAACTTTGTTTTAAAATAGTTTGGCAAACAAATCTCTAAAGCAATTCAACAAAATATAGATATCACATTTTGGTGAAATTGAATAAATAACCCAAGATTATATACAAATGAGGTATTGCACTAAATGCAGTTATCAATGCAGTAATACTTGTTTGGCAAAAACAGGATAACAAAACCACTAAGCATGTTTCAGTTAATAAGGTGTAAATGAGTGAATTATGACAGCAGAATGAAACATTCACCAATCTCAGATCAACTATTACAATAAAGTAATTGCCACACATGTATTATGGTGCGTAATATAGTGCTAAACATTTTGTAAAATACATTTCGTGTTACATGTATACGTTCGTGATATATTGGCATTGCAGGGTAATACCGTAAACAAATGTTTGCATCAAATTGCATTTTCAGTTATAAATTAATTTATTGTATAAGTTAATAATGTTCACTATGAAATTTTATTTGCCTAATGTTTACTCAAAGATGTAATTTGATTGGATAATATATACTGTTTATTAACAATATTGTGCAGAAACATGTGCGTTTTGAGAAGATGATAAATGTTACATTCTGTTGATACATTATACAGTAACTGTCAGACAAACGTATTTCTCATATTAACACCTTCTGGTAAACCTAATTGTCTTTGCTGTTCTGTTGTTAACGGGTCACCCGATTGGTCGGTTCCAGTGACCTGTGGATTTAAATCACCTGAAGCTTGCATTTCTGATTGGCTGGTTTCCAGTTGGATGGCTGGATCTGCTGCTGATTGGCCGTCTCCGAGTGGGGAGAGTTCTGATTGGCTAGTGATGTTTGAGGAGGGAGATGATAGACTGATGAGAGGTCGCAGTTGACTGGAATGGTTGCTAGGAGGAGACAGTGGAGATAATGGAGACAAAGAATCAACTGGTTGTCTCCGTTCTTGCATCCCTTCAGCACCCTGGAAATAACGATCATTTCAGGAACGTTAATACACTAAACATAACGGCATTAATTTATGAAACGGCAGTAATTTGACCATTAACAAAAATACCAATCACTGATTCTACTCACTGCAATTGCTATTAAAGGGCTTGAAATTATTGATCAATTCATTGGTGCACCATGACTGGAGTCTGTTAATGCCAATTCTACCATAACATTTTATAATACTTGATTCCGATTGGTTAGTTAGCATCATTTAGTGGTATCAAATCTACAATAACATACACACACTGTATAAACGTTGTAAACTCACCTGGTTTGATTGTGGGTAAAGTGATGGAGCTGGGGGTGGAGGGAAGTCGAAGTTTCCTTCATACTCTGGAGGGGGGTATATATCTGCTGGGGGAGGAGGGAAGTTGCCATCACTGGAGTCGCCCGAGTCTCCTGGTGGTGAATCAGAGTGGTCTTCCCTTGGTGTAGCAGACTGATGTGTAAGAATCTTGAGAATCATTGCGATGTCAGAGCTCATCTTGCTCTCTAACCTCGACAACTGACTGCAAAACACAAACAGTTCACGTCAAAGAAGAACCTTAGTTACAGAGTATAATTTTTATAATCCTATAACTTGAAAGTAAACCTCTCCATTACCCCCGTAGTCTGTACGTACTACACAGAGTCACTAATTTGAAGCGAATGTCTGCGGTTCAAGAGAAACACACAGTAGTTGTTTAGAAGCACTTGCTTTCTATTATCGATTTCGCCCCTTGACAAGTACAATGTAGGACAGTGCATACCATGGTCTTTGATAAGACAGTCATACAAAAGTGGTTTAAATGGGGAAAAACAGAAGCTGAGTGTGTGAAGGGGATTGATTGTCTGGCAATGATTAAAATACTTCTTTATTCCATAGATAATATAATTTTCTGTTAAGACATATATATTAGATTTAGATGTAAGTACAAGAATACAGTATATGACAAGCAGCATAGAGTAAAGAACTCACCTAGCCAGATCCTCCAATCGTTTCTCCACATCAACAGGAGTTGATAGCCCGGTATGAATAGAGCCATCAGAGAGAAGGATGCGAGGGTGCATGGCGTAATGGCCGCCATCTTCAAACTGTGACTGGCTGGAAGGACTGGATACTGGAAGTGTCATGCTGGACGTAGATTTGGGCACGCTCGATAGGGACGTTCCCTTGTGCTGAGATCACACACAAAACAAGGTCATTATTAACCTCAACCACACACCAATGAAAACAATCATCAAGGCCACAATTGTTTCTAAAAACAAAACAATGTCCGAGGAATATTTTTAACAAAATCTGTGATAGCCTACTAGTGCATGAGAAATAAAAAATAATGTTTGTTTAACGACAGACTAATAAATTGTTTAATAAGTAGCTATTAGGTATCAAATATATGGTTATTACTATAGAAAATAAAGCAGTATTTCTTTGATGACACCGCAATATATAGGTTAATAAGCTGTTATTATACACGTGTCAAAAAATATGCATGGGCAAACTTTCAGATATTTACTATTATCTGTTGGCTTTGATTCACAATTAAAGCGTAAATGCTAATATTCTTGGTCGACAGTTGTATTTAAAAGTCTGCAATGATAGGTTGATAAGAGAATACAAGAGGTGTCAGACTAGTAATATTATTCACTGGGGATACCTGGGGATACCCTAAAATTGTGGCATGTTGATGTTGGTGTTACTGTTACATTTGATTTGATCAGCCAATCATATTTTATGTTACATGTAGATTGGATTAGAATACATGATTTGTATGAAGATGACACACACATGGATACAGATACAGATATATATTAACTACTCACTGGAGGTTCTGGACTCTGATCTTGTAACAAGGGAGCTGACTCTTGTGACCTTTTACCAGTGTCGTATCTGCCTGACATGGCATTCATCAAAGTGTTGACACCACTTAGTGCAACACCTGCAAATAGACAAGATGTTGATTGACCAACCACCAACTCTAGTGAGTCATTCTGTGATAACAAGGCATTCGTAATTGGAGACCCAGTTAGTACTTACGTATAAAATAACTTGGTAAAGAAAAATGTCAGAATGAGATTGGCCAGAAATGTCCATCTGCAATTACACAAATTTGCTAACAATACTAAATGTACCAAGCTGACTAAGAAAACACATACAATCTAATTGGTATTATTAGCGTTTCTGTAATGTTCTTGATTTTCACTTTTGTCATGTCACGTGAATTATTACTAGCAATGATAACAATTAAAAAAACAACAATTGTATATTGGCAACCGGAAAAGTACATATCGTGAATTTATGTTTTGGAAATTGCCAAAAAATTACCACCACAAATATTACCCATGTATATAAAAGTAGTGTAAATGTTATTTGTATCGCTTCCAAAATCTGCACATTACTGCAGAAAGACTTGGCTACTGGATGCCAAAACTGATCTCAAACGAAGCCTCTGCAGCCACAGAGGCTACCACTGAGATAGATCCTACCCCTAGGAACCTGATAAAACTAGAAGATAATACAGTCAACCTGCTTGAGCGGCCACCTGTATTAAGCAGCCACCTGTCTTAAAGGGTCACTATAATGTTCTCCCAAATCATCAATTTTGGTGCATTATGACCTGTATTAAGCAGCCACCTGTGTTAAGAGGTCAATTGTTGCTACTCTCTTAGGTGGCTGCTTAAGACAGGTTTCACTATAAATACATATATAAATATTATAATGTATTAATTAGTCTTGTTAAATTGTGTAGTTAAAAAATTCTCATTGAGAATTTTCATTGAGTGGTTAAAAAGAATAATACAGTAGTGTAAAAATAAAAAAATTGCGTCAGCCAAAATATTTTGCGTGACTCATTTCATTTTGCAAAATATGTTGCTATATAATGTAGAGTGACAATATTTGCAGTGGTTGGATAACATTATCATTTTGTAGTAATGGGTGAATATTGAATGATTTACGTGTATAAACTTTCTTTTTTGTCGTAATTTATTGAGATGTTTATGGATTTGTGCATGTCTGTGTTAATAGGTAAATCTGTAAAATTATGTACATCAAAATCAATTTAGGTTACTAGTAATAGGTTTAGCTTGACACTACATTTACCTCAACAATATGTCAGACTAAAAAATAGATAACCATTGATTTTTGGTTAATTTACTAACCCAGTATCGGTGCAAAACTGTTAAGGCAGTGCAAAACTGTTAAGGCAGATCAAAGCACTTTATTTATAGAAATAGCAAGTGTTTTTTAAAATATGCTTTGTCAAGGAAATAATTTGTTTCAAACTATTTTAAAAACAGTGTTATAGACTCATACTGAACATTCAATACTACATGTGATGAAGGTAGCTTCGGATAATCAACCACGGGAAATTGCTCTGTTTGAAGCACATTGCCAATCCATTAAAAACAATGTTAACATATTTCAAATTTTTCATTCTGAACGATGTTAGGAGAAGTAAGCACATTTATAAATTTAAATTCTGCTTCCGATAGTTTTGTGTTAAATAAGGTAATTGACCTAGTTTTGTAGCAGTGCACCAGTAAAGCAATCTGTTAACATAATTTAAAAATTACATGACCAGTGGGTAAACTATCATTGGGTTGATTGATAGAACTATAAATAGAAACTTTGTTGGCTTTTGCAGATTAAAAAATGGCTGTGTCAAAAAAGGTTTTGCCCTTTAAAAGGACTGTTCTCGAGATTTACTATATCACTTTGGAGCTACATATAACATATTTGTAACATCAGTTTGCTAATTTTATGCACAGAATCCCAAATTGATTCTGTTATATCAAAAAGTATTTGCTGATCCTTATGCTAAGTGTTGTGACACTTGAATACTGGCTGTCATTTCTGAAATGTTCAATCACATATGTTTGTTTAAAAGAATATTTTTGTGAAGCATTTTTTTTCATATAAATATGTAACGAACATGTAAATTTATATATGTAACTCATTTCATTCTTTTCAGAATATTGATACAAAATGGAGAGATAATTTCTATGAATCGTTTGAAGAAACGCCGCTGATAGCTGCCATGTACACATATCTCAGCTATATTTTATTGGCTATATTTGGGCATCTTCGAGATCTCTGTTATTACTATGGAATTAAGAGAGACGAATCAGGAACAGAGCCAGGAATAAAGGTAAATTAATGTCTTCGTTTGTCTTAGCCAGTGTTGATAGTATAATGCTATTTTCTTCAAGTGGTTTTTAAAGTGCCCAAATGATCAATCATTGTCAGAATACCTGTTCAAATTGTTTTCTAACTAGTTGTCCACGAGTGGTATGTCATAAGTTGTCGTATGTGCTATTCTGTCTGTTGGAAAGTGCATGTATATAATGGATCGTCTACAGTACATGTAACTGTTGTCAACATTTTCAAGGTTGATGGGGTGTGCATGTCATGTACATCTTATTAAAAACTTAAAAAGGGCTTAATTTTTACAAAATGGCTGAGGAAGAACCCTGGGCCCAAGAACATGTCAAATAGGTGTAGATAATTGATAATGATCTTGAGCTATTATATTTTGATATTTAGTAATTTACATGTATTGTGATAAAATATTGTGGGAGGGGGTTGGTTTGGAAAGTAGTACTCTTTATATGGCCATGAAAATGTTGACAACTTTTGACAAACCCGAAGTTACTTTGTTGATAATAAAAAAAGGCTATTTGGCAGTAGTTGGCTTTTCTAAGAAAGGAAATATTGTGCAGGAAAAATCTCTCATGAAAATGACAAAATATAAATTGTTGAACATACTGTATATAATTCCCACTAAATAATTTAGCTTGCTTTTGTTGTGAAGTGCTTACGTTTTCCAATTATATAAGCACAATCAGAAAGATCCTTTCAATCTTAGAGTAAGATTTAGTCAGTTGACAGGTAACCCTTCAATATTTAACTCATAGACAATCATAGCAAAATACCTACAGGCAATATATATCATCTGTTTATTTAGCTTATTAATTATGTGATGTGAGATATTTTCATGTGGTCTATTTTTTCTTCTGTACAGTTTGACTTTATTTCATATTAATTTTGTCTTGATTCCTTTTCAGGGCTTTGTTCCTTTATACTCATCATGGGGAAATTTCTTTCTCAGAAATATGTATCGCTTGATCCGAGATGCCTGGGATAGACCTATTACAAGTGTTGCTGGGCCAGAAATTGATATTTTGGAGAGGACCACAAATGATCACTGGTGGCATTTTCAGTGGGTTAAACTTGATATATATAGAGGATATTAAACTCGCTACCATGTAATATCAAGTTCAAGTCATAAGCTTTTTATTTCACTAGGGACTTAATCATACATGGTAGCGAGTTTTACTATTCTATTTAATATCTTACTTTGTGATACGTTTAAAACTGATTTTATGTCAGTCTTAACACTTAAAATATACAAGAATCATACCGGTTCTATTCAATAGGTGTAACATGTTTACAATTTGTGATGCCATGTTGTGTTTTGCAAAGTCGTGGTGACATTATTTTTACTAGTCTCCATTAGTGGTTGGTAATGGTTATAAAAACACAATTAAATGACAATGTATGCCGTTATGCCAATGCTTATACCTGTATAAAATATATAAGGATTGTTCGTAATAATTTGTGAGTTTATCGAAGTATAAACCGAAAAAATGATGTAGCGGGTCATACAACAGTGTGCACATCGTTTTTCGGTTTATGCTTCGATAAACTCAAAAATTATTACGTTCAATCCTTATAATTAAATTTCATTATAATTTTAAAATAAATGTGAATTGCCGCATGGCGTACGAATACATCTTCCTTGAGTTGTTCATAAACTAAAATCAACTGGGACAAAAATGTCGCCTAATGAGGGAAATATCAAACTAAAGCAAACAATATGAATTTTGGTGTTGTAAACAGTGACGATGTGTTTTTAAGACAAGTTTATGCTACAGTTGTATAACAATGAAATTCCCAACATGCTTGACAATGATAGAAATAAACAAAGTGTCACAGGGCGTGTGTATTTAATGCAAATGTTGATTGCTGAGAAAAATCGAAATTCAGACCGTTAGATCAATGAGATTGCTGTAAATGGTATAAACGCAAAAGAAATTTAATTATATATGTATATGCAGTATAACCTTGATTTATTGCCGACTAATGTTGAAAAAGTCAAGAATATACTTTTCCTTAGTGCTCAAAACAGTTATCAGAATTAATCTGGTTTGAAATGTAGACAAAGTGTCAATGTCGAAACAAACTGAATGTGGTCTTGTTTTAACAAAACGAAGAATCATTTTTTAAAATACTTTTAACCTTCTGACTACCGACGTCGACTTAAGTGGACAACGTCAAACTTTGCTCTGAATACCGGTGTCGACTTAAGT
>JAULBR010070009.1:0-14129 GCA_032355825.1 Melanodrymia aurantiaca
GACGTCCAATAACCGCTGATTTATAATCAATGTGTTTCTAGTGGCGTCGTTAAATAAAACAAACTTTACTTTTGTTATTCAGTAAGAGTAGCCTATGTGACAGCAACAGGTTTCCTCTGTGATCAAGTGTCAATGTAACTGCATTTGACATCAATAATCAATGTGTCCCAGTGGTGTTATTAAACAAGCAAACAAACTTTATCTTTTATCATTTGTGTTGAGATTGATTATTTATCAATTATGGACCATCTTTGAGGGCAATATCATGTTTTATGGACCCAAGAAAGTGATATTGATCGAGGCTCTGTTATGTTTTCCACAGTACTAACTGACGAGCTAAAAGTACTGCGTTGAGTGACGTCACGCATTTCTCTGACGTAGCGTCACAAGCACAAAAACCAGAAGCTGGTCAATATCACTTTCCATCAGACCGGCAAGCCAAATATCATAATTTACGGAAGATCATGTGACTGATTTTCGACCAATAAGAATACAGATATATTTCATTATGTAATAATAATTTATATTTGACTTCAGTTGCCAGTATTGTGCTTTCTGTCTCTCAGATGGACTGGATTAATCAGGGCACACAGGTTTGTTAGTTTTACTTTACTTTCTCATTTTAGCCCATGTGCTTATTATTTATTGTCATTGGTTGTGATAGTTAGTTATAACTTATTTACACGCTTATATTCAATTAAAGTTCAAGCATATCTCTCATGGTCACACAGTTCAGCTGCCACGACTGCCTGTCCAGAACAGAAGTTAGTATGATAGAGATAATCTGCCAGTCCTATTTCAAGGGAAATAGCAAGGGATCTTTTACATGCTCTTCCACATACAGACCGGACAGTACATACCATGGCCTTTGTCAAACCTGTTGTGAACACTGTTTGGTGTAACCCATTGAACCTTGCGGAGCACTCACTCTGGGTTGGATTCGAACCCTGTACCTACCAGTCTTAAGCCTGATGCATTAACAACTGCGCTATGGAGGCCGGTTTTGTTATTTTTTTAATGAAACATATTTATTTTGTATATTGAGTAGTATTTTTTGGTGAGTTTTTTTTACTTAAAAGTTGCATTTGTGTTTTCATATCATTTGACACCACTCTGATTAATGTATTTCTCAACAATGAATTACATGTACAAGTGGGCTACAATATGGATAATAGATAATTTGCATAATTATAACAATTCATATTGGAAATAGGAATGCAGTAATCTGCTATTAGGTGTCTTTTTAGTGAGCAGCCTGTACAAACATAGGGGGAGATAATTCCATTAAATTTTATTCTTCAGTAATAGTATTTATACGCTTGTATAAATATTATATTCTTTATTGTTGTTCTTGTTCTCTTGCATTTTCCATTCTCTATTCGTACATAAATTATATCTACTATGACTTCATAAATATAAATATTATAAATATTAAGGACTTTGGCTGGCTTGGACACAGAATTAGATTCTCTGAACATCTAAATGGCAAAAAAGTATTATTTGCTAGTCAACCAACATTCAGAAAATGTGCAAGGTGAGTTTTTAATTTTCTGTGTGTGATATTTACTGGTAATCAGAGGTAGAATGTCCGTCTGTGGCGGGATGGGTCGAGAGATCGACCCTCCACAGCACAAAGCATTTTTATGGGCTATTTTCCATTCCAGCCAGTGAAACACGTCTGGTTTATCAAATTCCGTGTTGTGTGCTATTCTGTCTATGGGATAGTGCCATAAAAGACCCTTTGCTGTTTTTCGGTAAGAGTAGCCCATGAAGCGGCGACAGTGGGTTTCTTCTGAGACCATGTGTCAATATATAACCATCTGATGTCCAATAACCGCTGATTTATAATCGATGTGTTTCTAATGGCATCGTTAAATAAAACAAACTTTACTTTTCATGTTGCTATTATTGTTTATATGTTAGATGTACATACGGTACTTGTACATGTATATATTTATATATGAAATTTCATTAAAAGATGGATGGGAAATTTAATGTTACAGTCAATCCTGTATTAAGCAGTCTCTTTAGGGAGTTATGAAATGTGACACGTTAAAGGGACAGCAAATTATTTTCAATTCAAAGTTTTCAGTTTACTAGTGAGAATTCCCCACAAGCTTAATCCTGTAACCACTTACACAATTTATCATCTTGTCTAACCTGTTAGCTATTCTGTATGGAATTTCCTCCATTCGTGCTGTATTAATACTTGCAATGAAAGGAATCATTACTTCCCTTGAATTACCAACTACATGTAATATTTTTATTACCTTAATTATTTTGGAATCTAGGTAACTGTGACCATATTTTTATTGTTGCAAGTCAAGAGTGTACCTTTAAGACAGGTGGCTACTTATACACTGTACAGATTATGTTTAATATACTAAATTATATTGAAAATGATTTTAGAACATACCCATGTAGATAACATGTACATGTATGAAGAGGTGGGCCATGGAGATTCATGAGTTATTTTAATGCTTTGGCTTTATGATGACGTTCTACATTTTATAATGAATCCTGATGAGACACATGGTACACGTACATGTGAGTTAATGTCCTCGTCTGGTAAAGCTGTATAAATTATACATATACATAGAACTTTCTATTAAGATGCGCTGGGTCGATAAATGACATACAAATGAAGGGACAGTATGATGCAGTTAGGTAACTAACACATACAAAAGTTGGGACACCTGTTGTGTATGTCACACATAATCTAAATGTCAGCTTGTATAATTCTAGTCAGGAATGCTTCATACTGTCAAGATCGGTTGATAATTTGGCTGACTGGCATGTATTAAATTATACATCTGTAGTCTGCTATGTGTCATTTGGATTTCATCTACAGTTGTGCCATGATTAGATAATAATTTAGTCGGTTTGATAGTAAGTTAATTATTCACTTGTACAGCTGCAGGCAAGAAATAAACCAACCTATTACAGGTTGTCTCAAAATAAGAACCATACGATAAATACATGATATGTATATAAAAACTCCAATTGCCATTATTGTTCTGTCATGGACCGAACTCTCTGGCGAAGTCAGAGGTGGTGCCCATGACAGGTGTGCTTGAACAATTTGCTGATGGAAGCACACCAAAAATGACCCAACCCAACCCATGATTGTTATTGGATTGTCCACCAACAACACAAGACAACCAAATTATTGAAGAAAATCTTTAATATGTCTTATAACAGCCATATTACATGACGTATGACTTGCATGTAGTTTTAACTTTTTAAAATTAATCATGTCAACTGCAAACAAAATTTAAGGACAAATACTGTACATACATTCTATGCAAAGTGTACATGTATATAAGGGTGTAACGATACAAAGTTGAGGCTCATAATTCAGATTGTATTCCTTGATTGCAGTTTTGATACAATATACCTATATTGGCAAATGCCCCAATAGTATAGTAGTTATCCCTATGGATAGTGTACTGGTTATTCCCTAGTCTTTCATGTGTTTATTGAAATGTCTCTTCTGATAGAGATTGCTTTATCAGATCTGATTCCAGATTTTAATGCCATTTTGTTCTATGCTGCCGTTGAAGCAGATGTCTACACAAGGGGATAACGGTGGCAGTAAAATTGGCATACATGCCTCCTGGCTCTTCCTGCCACATGTTCAAGTATTACCTTTCCCTCTCATTCTTCATTTCCTCACTTTGTGGCCTAAATATAGATAAGTAGAGATGCCAGGCATCATTTTTTACCTGGATATCAACTGTTCAGCACAGAGCAGGCGATAATTTGTTAACGATTACCCTCGGTGAGGACATCTTTCGAAGGTTTTCTGCAAAAGAACAAATGATTTTAAATGGAGCTGGATGTTCTTGTCCAGACCATGGACGGAATCAATGTCTGTCCTCGTCGTGCACTGACACTCAAACCACCGGTATGTTTTCTTCAATTGTCATAAATTAACACGTGGCATGGCCAGTGCTCAAAATACTGGTTGTATACATGTATTTGTTCGTTACAAACATTGTGGCTAATACATGTACAGTGTACATCATTTTTGACCATTTAAGCAATGCTTTATTCTATTTTGATGACATAGGAAATCGTGAGGCAAGCATACCTGTAATTTAACTAACGTCCTCACCATACATGCAACTGTGACAATTGTTTGATTGTCATTGGGTCGTGCACTTTTGAATGCAATACACACATATTATTATACATGTAAGTTGGTTGCAGTACGTGCACATACATGTGTATATATAAAGATTACTACATAACTAACGGTCACCTGATGCTATTTTATGGTCGTCTAGCAATTAACATATATATATATAAGTGATTAAACCCTTTATCTAGTTGGATTGGTATGTTACCGAAATTTGTGATATTAAACTAGTCTGCATTTATAAGCGACACCTGCTTGCATAAATACATATATATTAACATTTAAATAAAGACCCCATCATTTGTGTTGTGTTATGCAATATATGGGTCTAATAAAATATATGAATAATGTATGCAGAAGTAAAGTTTGTTTTATTTAATGACGCCACTAGAAACACAGTGATTATAAATCAGTGGCTATTAGACGTCGGACACATGGTTATATTGACACATTGTCTCAGAGGAAACCCGCTGTCGCCTCTTCATGGGCTACTCTTACCGAAAAACAGTGAGGGGTCTTTTATGTGTGCTATCCCATAGACAGAATAGCACACAACACAGAAATTGATAAACCAGACGTGTTTCACTGGCTGGAACGGAAAATAGCCCCAAAAAATGTTTTACGCTGTAGATAATCGATCTCTCAACCCATCCCACCACAGACAGACATTCTACCTCTGAGCTACGTCCCGCTTCAATACTGTATGCTGTCATTGTAATAAAGGACTAGGATATACTTTCAAGAGCAATGTGTTAGATTTGTTTTGATATGAGGACTGCGACTTAGTTTTTGCTTTTGATTAAATGTTTTATACTAACATTGTACATCTGTGGCTGAGACCATGTTTGTCGATTTGATTCTTCACGTAATATTAGCTGTACATGTATGTAGATTTTATGTAATATTTATTATTAGTGAAGTTGTGTAGATGACAGAAATTACCGGTAATTTTAATGCTGTGGGAATAAAAAAAACAACATTTGTCATTTTCTTCCCTGCATTTACCTCATCTTAGTCAGTTAGTTATAACTTATTTACAAGCTTGTATCTAATTTGTTTGAAGCACATCCCTGTTGGATCATTTATATTAACCCTCCCACAGACTACACTTACATAAATAGTGTACTACAACCTTTGTTATATATACACCAGTAGTTGAGATTGGCGAAGTACGTAATAGGGTTGGAGCAAGTATTGCAAAAAATAATCCCATTGCCTTAAGCAGAATTCGAACCCAGTACCTACCAGTCTTGAGCCTGGTGGTCTAACGGGTCCACTGAGGAGAATCGATCCGTCAACCTATCAACCATCAGGCCCCTCTTGCTCTGAGCTACACCTCATTCTCTGATTGGCAATAATACAGATGAGTATCTCTGTAAAAACAATTACTATTGGCAGTTGTTATAACAAAATGGGACATCATGTTGTGATATTGAATATTTTATTGTCTCTTTGGGTCCTATCAGTTTTTCAATAATAGTTAACAGTCCTGGGGGTTACTTCACGACTGCTGAGTTTTGTCAAAAATAACAGCTGGTGTAAGATGCTAATGCTACCAATAAAAGATTTATTATGAACACAAACTTCTTTTTTCAAAGCAAAGTTTTTTTCTGCTTTAGACTATAAAAATATAAATGTATCAAGGAAAATGCCGGTATTTATGTTGTTATTTTATTGGGAGAGGCGGCTGGGTGGGAATCCGTGGTTGGTCTTTGCTGTTTAAAAATAAATTGAAGTCATGTGTACAGACAGCCTAGCAATATAGTAATAGCTAAAAATAAACTAGGTCAGATGTCCACTATACTTGACCTGTCCTTGTGTTTCCTGGCATTGTTTGGTATTTCATGGTCTGGCGATTTCTCGCACATTGTTGCTTCTCACAAAGCTTCATTTGGATGGGACACTCCCCCCTCATACATGTTGTTGGTTGACTTGCTCCACTGACGCTGCAAACTGACTTGTCTGCACTGCCACAGGTACAGGTACATAGGCTCCAGTTGGCCTGATAAGTCACACACTCCACACCATCCTCAATAGTGAGCCTGTCATGGATAGCAGTACTGTTGTAAGTACTGCGTCCGAGCTGGGATTCTGTTTATGTGTCCATAACAAAGCCAAGGTGAGATAACTTTGTTCACTGTTTATTGTTCACGTATTAATATACACTTTTATAAATATCTAAAGTTACATGTACTGCATATTTTTTTGGAAAATTGAAAAAGATAGGAATGGTAAATGGTATGGTAAATTATATGGTAGATTAAACCCTGAAATTTATTATGTACTGAAATTAGTATGTAAGTGTATATAATATGACTAAACTTCGCCAAGTACCTATATTATATAATATTTATGCAGTTATAATGTATATAATTATAGATAGGTGCACTGTGCACATTGACAAATTTTATTAAGCTTGTACTTGCACATTAGTTTAGGTAACTGGCACATATCAGTTGATGTAATCAAATCACCCAACAAACTATTACCTTACCTTAATAATATCACCTCAAGCATAAAATATATTCAAGCAGCTTCTGTATTATGTATCACGTTTATTATCACGATATGTGTATACCAAGTTGGAGATAAAACAGGCCTACATGTAATTGTATATTGAAATTAATATAGCGTTAAAACTACTAAAGCTATAAGTAAAATACATAATAATACATGCATATGGTGACAGTGGGGACACATGTAGCAAATATCAAGTTAGTAACCAGTAGTGTAACTTTAGCTGAACAGGGATGTTTCGTCTGGAGGTGAGTGTTAGAAGCATGTACCTATATGTATATGTATGTTGTTCAGTACAATAGTGGTGGGTTATGATAACTAGCTTTACCTCCCAAGCAGTTACCCAGTCCGAGATGGCCATTTTGGGCTGAAAACTATGAAAAATAATAAACATCAAAGGCAATAGGACTGAAAATGCGAGGAGCAGAAATAATAGAAACAAACAGTAAAACATTTGAAGTGAGATTGAAACTAGCTTCACTTCCCAAGCAGTAACCCAGTCCCACATGGTCATTTTGGTGTGAAAAGTAGCAAAATAATACACATTGAAGTAAGTAGAACATAAAAAAACATGAACAATCGAAAATTCAAATTTAAAATTAGACATAAGACGTTACAAACAGTAAAACAATTGAAATGAAGCCAGACAAAGAATCAATAAAACAAATATAATGGTAATTAACAGATAACAAATTCAAAGGCAAAGCATTTTGAAGATCATATTTATAAAATAGCTACCGGTATATGTATGTTACCGTAAACACACCAGTGTTTTTTAGCCTAAGGATTGCTTACACCGAAAATCTATGGAGGAGGGTATGCTGCAACTTGACGCAATTAATATTCATATAAATATCCATATGAATGGCTAGATAAATGCTCTTTGTATTGACACCCTACTCTGTGTACAAATGTAAGTCAGAGCATTCATGTTTGAATTAGGTGTCCAGCTGTGTTTATATCATTTATCGCTCTAATTCCAGTTACTGTTTTGTTGAATAAGCTAGGTTACTGATTGGGCTGTACTGTCTGGATATGATGTACATAGATGTTTAGGGTTTATGAACTGGGGTACTGATGGGGTTGTGCTGTCTGGATAAGTAGTATGTGCTAGAGATTTAATAAAAAAAGGTACTAATTGGGATGTGCTGTCAGGATATCTACATACAAGTATATAATTATACGAGGTTTAGTTAGTTATAACTTATTTACGTGCTTATATCCAATTAAGGTTCAAGCGTATCTGTCATGGTCATACAGAGCAGCTGCCTTGAGTGCCTGTCCATTAAAGACGTTAGTTTTAATAGTATGAGAGGAAACCTGCTACTGCTATTTGATAAGTAGCAAAGGATCTTTTATATAGTGACTTTTCTAGAGATAGGAAAGTACATATACCACAGCCAATGTGGACACTGGTCAGTGGAAGTGGAAGTATACATGTACCTGTGGTACCATTAAGCCTTACAGACCACTCACTCTGGGTTGGAGTTGGTACTGGGATGAAAAATCCCATTCATGTATGGGATCCACGGGTGTGGAACTTTTTTTAAATCTTCACTTGTCCCAGGACAAGTAGTCTGTCTAAATTTACTTGTCCTGAGAAAAAGTTACTTGTCCTGTTTTTTCAATGATGAAAACCTAACCTTTTTCCCCAGATATAACTATTATACATTTCTACTGTCAACCTAAATAATCAAGACATTTGTAAATAGTACTGTGAAGGACGTCAAGAAATATTGACATTCAGGCTTTTTTCTATTTTTAATTTCTAATTTATACACTATGTGAAAATTATTTGTATGGTGGTGACATCAAGGCTCCCCAACCTTGACACCATCAGATGTTCTGGGGACAATTGAACATTTAAAAAAATAGAAATAAAAAAAATTCACTTGTCCGCGGACAAACACTACGAAAAAAAGTACCGTACTTGTCCGGGAGTACCACATACCATGTCGGGCATACTAACTCCACACCCCTGGGATCAGAACCCAGTACATACCAGTCTTACATCCGATGTGTTAACAACCAGTGTGCTACAGAGGCCAGTTAGGAGGTTTGATGAATGAAGAGGACTGTGCTGTCAGGATGTGTACCTGTACATGTTTGATGAATTGAGTAATGATGGGGTTGTACTGCCTGCGTAGACCTGTACGTGTAGGAAGTTTGATAATTGAGCACTTGCTACATAGTACATGTATCTGAGTAGTTATATGTACATGTATGTGTAGGTTTGATGACGGTACCATAATGATTTGTTGACCACATCTGTATTTATCATGGTGATTGACAGTAAGTGTATATACAAAGTAGCATGTAGCCAAACAAACAAATTATGGCAGTTGTTGCTCATAAATCTATCTACTGTACACGTCGTACCTGTATACCTACGTACCTGTATACCTACATTGTATGTGTTGATTTGTGCTGATTATAACAACTGTAGTATGTGTTATTGTCAGTGCCAGCCTGTCAGGGCGTCTGCTGTGCCTCACAACTGGGGATGCCTTAAAACAGCAGAATGAGCTAAATTTAAACAATCTTTCTCTCTATCAATGATAACTTGATTAACAACATGAAAAAACGCTTGGGCTACGTGTGTTTCTGCAGGTTGTATAAAGGTGAAACCAAATTAGATTGGCTGTAACACATCAATTCCAATGTCCTGCCACAAAAGTGCACACACCTGTTGACCAAAATCTGGTTAACAAAATTGATTTTTTTTTTATTTCTCTCTAGTATTCTAGATACGTGTTCTATTATAATGCATATGATTACAGGATTCAAGAGTAAATGTTTCCGCTTTGCTGCATCTCCAGACAATAGCTTTACCTTAGAAGTGTTCGAACTTATTAGCTGTAGATGTTGGCAATGTATTCGTATGATATACAAAAAGCAATATTACGTAATACAATGACATTTTGAAATTTCTGTTCATTTTTATAGTCATATAATAATTGTATGCTAGTATGTGAGATAAACAAGGATGCATATTCATTTGCATATAACCTGCTACTCTTCATCATGTCATCGTGCTTTTAGCACCAAAACGACGAGTAATTCTCTTTCAACAACAACTATAATTACATTATAATATACATTATTTGGCAGTATTACAGGCATCACCATCTGAAATATACAGGTGTGTAAATGCTAACCTTCATTGCATTAAATTTATTTAATTATACCACTGGAGAACATTGGCTAATTAATAATCAGCGCTTAATGTATAATCAGCAATTATGATGACGCATACAACATGTAGTCTCAGAAGAAACCAGTTGCCACAGAGGCTACTTGTACCAATTAACAGCAAGTATCTTTTAAGTGTTTCTTCCCAAAGACAGGACAGCACAAACCATGGCCTTTGACAGATGCTTGTGCATTGAGCTACATTGAGGTGGTTTGCGTGACCTTATCGGTATAATTTTGTTGTTGTTAAAGAACTTAAAATGAATGTTCCTATTTAAAACTTAAAGTTTTTTTTCCAGAGTTTTACTTGTCTAAACTTTGTTAGCCTTCAACAAACGAGGCCTGAATAATCATCAACATATTGAGCTTACAGTACTTGTTAATTTGTTCTAAGAAATTTTTTTCAGATATTTTAAATAATCTTGCTGTCATCAGAAAATGCTTTACTTAAATCCCACTAGAATCATTGGGTTTTCTGTCATTCCAACTAATGGTCCATGACTGGCTCAGTTCTCTGCTTATTTTGTTTACCAATATAAATTGGATATAATAATACATATACGTTTATCATCTTTACAATTACAATGGACCTTATTGTGTGCAGTCAGTCATTGTTGGCCATTTTCATTCAGATAACATATTGTAGAATGTACTTACATTGTTGATGATAAATTCCACGCATTTTTGTTCTTATTATCTCACTTTGTAGGTGAGCAGGTCATAACTCCAGGGTACACATTTAACAGCCCTGTTTCTATTTTATATTTTCACAGGTGTATAAACATTTAATACTTACCCCATTTTATGAAAATATACCTTTATGAATAAATAAAAAATACTGTACTCTGTAGCACAAATTGCACCCACATGTTATTTTGTTGACATATTGTAAAGTAATTGGACTCTGCCTAAATTGGCTTATTGCCATGTATATTGTGTGCAGCTGTTAATTGGGATGTTAGGCAACATCTATCCAGTTAATAAATGGCCATACAGGTACTTCTGAAAAAGACATGTTAGGTAAGTTTACATCATAGAGAGTCAATATTGGTTTTTAAGACTTGGTTTCACACCTGGTGTGTAACAGTTGTTATTGATGAGAAATGGGAAGAAGATCTGGTCTTTGTCATGTGCTCACAATCCTTGACTAATCTAGGGCTTGCATCTCTTTGTTGGTCTGTGTTTGAAGTATAGTAACGCCAGTACAGACACAGCATGCAAAATGTCAAGGTTTATCCACACCTATTTCCACGAGTTATTCTGATGATAAACTATTTTGTGCTATTCTTATCTGATGGTATGGGCAAATTTGTCCACCTGGGATTTGAGAGATCGATGAATTGATTCTTCTCAGTAGACTGGGCTGTTTCTTGTGCCAACCAGTGATCTATATCTGATTCATGAAATGCAGTGGTGTGTGCTATCCTGTCTGTATGGGAAAGTGAAATTAATTACCCTTAAAGTTTGCTGATACATGTAATTGGTAAATGTAGCATACACTCGTATATGGTAGAAACAGATTTTTTCTTGACTATAATAACCACATGGTTGCCATCCAATAGTCAGTAATTATTAATGTGCTCCAGTGGTATCGTTAAACAACTCATCGTAAGGCATAAGAAGAAAAAAGTAGTTTCCTAAATTACACTAATTTTAATCTTCCTAGTTTTACATGTTAAAGTTAGCTTTGTACATGTATATGGCAGCAGCATGCAGGTTTCTTTTACAATGAAAATGATAATTATTAATACCGACCATATTTTCCCCCCTTGAACAGGGCTCGAAATTACAGGTACTATTATGTGCATGCACCAGTGCATGCTGATTTTCCTGTGTACATGTAACTTTCAAAACTGGGCGTATCTTTATTTTTATTTTAAAAGGCAAGTTAAATTTTGTGAATATACATTTATTTTCTAATCCATCAACACAGTGACTCATTAAAAATTTAACTTTTAATTATATTATATTATTAGGCGCAACAAAAACAATGTTTCCATTTAATGTAAAAAAAATCAGAACTTTTTATTTAGTTGGGTTTTTTTCTGACTTTTTGTTTCCGATTTTCTTCTTTTTTTTCACACTATACCTTATTCATTTCAACATATAACCCACATATAACAACATGTAAAATATTTTATTAGGCCCTAGAACCCGAAACTGGCCATCCATGCTGATTACTATATTTACCTGATTTTTGGTGCATGTAAATTTTTTGTACATGCAACATTTTTATCAACATGCACCTGATTCATGTAGGATTTTTTTGTCATTTCTAGCCCTGATGAAACTTTAAAGAACCCCCTTTTTTTGTCCTTAGTATAAGTTTGACACTTGAGTTATGCCCATTCTTAGATTGAATCTATCATACTGTAGTTTTGGCTTCAAATAAAGCAGGTACATAACACAGCCTATAAATGTCGTGCAAACAAGCTGTTCCTAATTTGTTGGGTACTTAATTGTGTCATTTGAAAGAATATGTATATGTAGGTGGAGTTTATAATAAACATGTAAAATTGTTCAGTGTTTTTCCCCAACAAGCAACGTATGTACATGTACAGTGTACATACACCCCACGGCTACTGGCCACAAATATTCAGATGAGATAAACTTCATTGCATATACAGTACATGTATTGAGAACGTGACATAAAATATTGTACGTATTTCGCATAGGCTATATAAACATATGTACACACATTTACGAACAGAACAATTCTTGTCACTTATGAATTGGATTACGCAAGTCTTCGTCAATATATTAAATGTTGACAATAATGGTAAATAAATCACTGGCTGTTATATATAATCATGAACAACTTACAAGTGTACCCATTGGTGTGTGTACATGCTGTGTGTGGAAATTGAATAATGATTACATATTGTTCAATCAAATTTCTAAATGATTCGTCTTTTATCTGTACATTGTTGTATCTACATGTACATGTACACATGTATTACTGTGTATTGCTTCTTCTGCTGTAACTCTTGTGTTGCCAATGCTGGCTTTTCACACAATCAGATTAGATTGTAATGTGCTTACAATGGCTTTGTGAACATGGTGAAAAGTTCACAGTTCTGACTTGTCAACCACGGTATTCATATAGACAGTTTAACATTGAGGTGGAGACCTACATGTACCTGTACCTGTACTATAAGTTAGTCTATAACATGTATGTCAGTAGACTGAGACACGAGTATATGCAAACATATTTGTGCTAGTTCAGAAAGACATATGTGTGCTCGTATGTCAATTTAATATTTGGTTGTCTGCTTACTCAACTGTAATTTAGTTTTTAGTTATAAAATCAATGGTTATATAATCGTGGAATTTTCAAAGGATTTTCAACAGTTTTATGTGAGGCAAAGATTTTCCATTTAAAAAACAATCGTTCAAAAATAATTGGACTGGGAAAGGAGGTGAGGACCCCCTGGATCTGCCTACGTACATTTACATGTAAGTTTTCAAAATTGCTTGGACTGTATACATATACATGTATTGCCTGTATACATATTATAACTGAATTGTGTATCTTTAAATGTTTTGCAGAGGGTAAAGAGACACAGTTCCTATCATGGACCTCCCTCCAAGTTTCGCCATGTGAGGAATCTAAGACGACCGTCTGGCTCCTATGTATATGTGAGGTAAGACTGCCCAGCACTATTATTCAATTATAATCTTTTCATTTACTGTCATTATTGTTTATATACAAAACAAACAATGTATATAATGTATTTGTACGGGTCAAGATATATAAAAATAGAAGCTTGTAACCTGTAGGTTGCCACAATTAATTATTGTTTTGATTATTCATGTTAATTAATGTTGTTAAGTAATACAAATCTTTATTGATTATCCGAAGCGTGACATAGTTCAGCACAAGTGCATTCTCATGAGGTTCGAGAATTTAAAGGATCAATTCTCCTCGATGGACCCTATTTCCGGTTCAAATCAGTGATCCACAACAGCTGAATCAAATGTTATGGTGGGCTATCATGTTTGTAGAAAAGTGCACATAAAAGATCACTTGCTGTTAATTGGTAAAAGTATCCTACATGTATGTGGTGGCAGTGGATTACTTCTGTGACCATGTGTAGACATAACCATGTGTTTGATATCCAATAGCTGCTGATTATTAATCATTGTGTTTCAGTGGAGTCGTGTTGGTACAAATAAAACAAATGCATGATCAGTACTGTAGATCCCTGTCATGGACAGAACTCTCTGGCGAAGTCAGAGGTTGTGCCCATGACAGGTGTGCTTGAACAGTTTTCTGATG
>JAULBR010070085.1:0-14128 GCA_032355825.1 Melanodrymia aurantiaca
TTTAGAACACAAAACCCAATTACATAGATTACCAATTGCAGGCCAGGCACCATTAAGTGCGCAATTAAAAGATGGGTTCACCTTCAACCTTGACCCGGAACTATATTATTTGGTAATTTCCACCCTAAACAGTGTATTAACTATCCAAAAGGCTATTTTTGGGATCGATTCGTATGTTGTATTTTTACGTAATATAATGACATTTTTACATTTTTGTTGTTTGTAGTCATATTATAAATGTATACAGTTATGTAGATAAACAAGGACAGTGTTTTCGCTTCTGTTTATAATGATTATACGCCAATTCATTTTCTTGTGGCTGGCTCCATGCTTTCGTCACATGATCTCAAGTTTCCTTGCCAAAATGGTGAACGATTGTCTTTAAACAAAACTATTTTATTGTTCTTTCCAAAGTTTTCCAATTTTCTTTCTATATTAGGTTTGCTGTAGAAGACTCTGATGACAATATTGTGTTTGAAGATCGTCAAGATCCAACAGTGGAGAGTCCTGTGATCAAAGGAGGCTTGCTTCACAAACTGATTGAAAGACTTACCTATCACATGTATGCTGATCCCAAGTTTGTCCGCACATTCCTGACTACCTATCGGTCAATATGTAGGCCTCATGAACTCCTTGACCTGCTAATTGAAAGGTATTGTTCTGTTGGAAAATGTGTATTGAATATATGTAAGAAAGTGTTAAAAACATCTCCCTCTCAGGGTCATTATAAATCTGACGTAGCTTGACCCTTGTATATTACCTAAACACGGATATATTCGATTTTTCAGAATATGTTTATGCACCTGAAATGCTTTTTAAATATAAATAATAAAACATTTAAAAACCTGTACTTACAAATAACAAGGAAAACTCTTTAATTGATTTTAAAACATAAAATAAATGGGATAATGTTGAGCATATTATATGTCATTGTTTGTTTGACATGTATTTAACTTGTATATTGTTTGTCACTTCAAATTTTAACGTGTTGAATACATTTTAAAATATATTTAAATCTACGAGATACATGTTTACATATAAAATGTGCTATCAAATTAATTCAATCCTCAAAAAACCCCAAAAAAACCAAAAAAACATGACCATTCAATATTGTCAGATTTTTAGTCATAGCTTAGCACATCACTCATCAACATACAATTCATATTTGACAGACTATGAATGTAATAGTCTCTATACTTTTCATTACGAAAGATTTATTTGCTTAGTATATTGGTTAGTAATATCTAATTTTACATAACATTAATTTAGAATTGCATGCATGTTTGATTTTGCAGGTTTGATATTCCTGACCCTTGTATGGATGATATTGTATCTGAAGATGAGATTCAGTTAAGCCTGAGGAAACAAGAGGACCTCCGGCGTTTCCGCAAAGAATATGTCAAGCCTGTGCAATTTAGGTAACCATTCTTGTGTTTATTTCCATTCAGTTTTCACATTTAACAAACTGTGATGTTACTTAGCTCAAAATTCATGCTGAAACTTGTAATTTTTAATTTAATGAATTTCATAAAACCGGGTATCAATACTATTTGAATCTAAACAATATAGTGGGTCCCTTTTAATTGTATATTTTATAATAGCATTTTCCTTTCTCCAATAAGAAGCATTAGAATGTATGCATGTGTGGTGCATGGAGATGGAAGCTCAGGCTGGTGGGGTGTTTTGTATCCTTGTGAGGGGTTATGTAAATATTCCAGGATAAGTATTGCTAAAAAAGAAATTTTACTCAAAACATTTTGGTATGTCTATATTATAATCTGTATTATTACTGTATGATCTATTTCAGAGTTGTCAATGTACTTCGTCACTGGTTTGACCATCACTTCTATGACTTTGACCGAGACAAGAGCTTGCTGGCTAAGCTCACAGACTTCTTAAACAGCGTCAAGGGAAAGGCCATGAGAAAGATGGCAGAATCTATTATTACTGTTATAAACAGACGTGTGAGTACCTTGTCTGTTTTACAATAACAATGACATATTAAAAACAAGAAAGTAATAAAACAGAAAATATTTACTCAAGTTCGAAATGCTAGTTACCTTTAAGTATTAATTTCGTAATTGCAAATACTACAGTATATTGTTTGTTTGACATTTTGAAAATAATAAATAAAAAACAGGATCTATTCAAATATATGGACTTTTAAAATATAGGGCACAATTAATTTAATGATTTCATATGAGACAGCATAGTCATTTAATAGAATATTCTGGTTTATTACATAAAAAGTGTGTATCAAGTAATTAAGTTAGTTTGACTGTATTTTATAAGTAAAACTGTCAATACCTATCCTTCATTTATAAGAATTGGTCCTTTCATTTTTGTCTTTTCTAAGTGTGAGTCTGCTGGAACAGAAAGAGAATTTACATATCAAAGACAACCACCCACCATAGAATGGCACATTACAAGAAAGATAGAAGACTATGATTTGATGACAGTGAGTATATTAAGTTAGATTTGTATTTGGTGTACGCACGCATCGACTCTTAAGTAGATATCTGAAAATACCAGATTTAATTTGTTATCTCATTGACCTATAACGGTCAAATGTTTCGATCATATATTTTTAACAGTCTGTACTTTCGGATGATTGTGCTATTACTTCTTGAATCCATTGAACAGTTACATTCAGATGTGACTTGTTAGGATACACAAAGGTATCATTTGCTATGTCAGATATTCCTTGTGATGAGAAACAGGTGTGCTTTATAACAATAAGAACAAGTGTGCTTTGTGATGACACCGATAGATGTGCTTTGTGATGACACTGACAGGTGTGCCTTATGACGACAACACTAACACGTATGTATTGTGGTGACACAAATAGGAATGCCTTAGTATGACACGAACAAAATAGAATGTGCCTTATGATACAGTTATGTGTTACAACACAATCGAGTATTCCTAAAGAAACAATTGCATGTTCACTGTATTATACATTTGTGTTCCCTACAGCTTCATCCAATTGAAATAGCCCGTCAAGTGACTTTATGTGAATTTGACCTGTACCGAGCTGTCCAACCATCAGAACTAGTCGAGGGTGCCTGGGTCAAGAAAAACAAAGGAACTGAAGCTCTGAACCTGTTGAAAATGATTTGGTTCTCAACTATGGTTGGTATTTTGTAAACTTATGTCATTAGTCATACACACTAACAAGAACAATTAAAAACTAATGCTACAATAATTATTGCTCACTGTAATTTGAGTTGACTTATTTATTTAGATTGCTACTATTGTGGATATTACCAGTATGCTTAGCTGATGTAATGGACAGAATGAACTTTTGTTGTCCTCATTTCATTTCTAGAAGCATTTGGATTGTTTACTATGTTTTGTTTGTAGTCTTTGCCTTGAACTAGTTTTATATGTGTTGAATTATATAAGTATTTTTAGCGAAGAAGAGATTAAGTTGTAAATTATTTATGTCCTCTTTCACAGTTTACGTTCTGGATGGAAAAATGTATTGTGGAAACGGATAATCTTGAAGAACGTGTAGCAGTAGTTTCTAGGATCCTGGAGGTTATGTTAGTCTTCCAAGAACTGAACAATTTTAATGGTGTGCTAGAGGTGGTTGGTGCCCTGAATTCTGCATCTGTGCACAGATTGGAACACACCTACAAAGTGAGTGCTATTGGCAAACATTAGTGTTTTAAAGAAAAAACCGCTTACAGGTGTTGATACCAGATAACAAAATGGTCTTCATAGTTGCATCTTTGAAGTTCTAGTTTTGAACTTGTCATACATTGAATGTACCATTAAAACAATTGCAGATTGCTAATTTTTGTTATTTTATTGTTTGGTTTCCAAGGTACATTCAGACCGTATTAGCAAACCTGCTTGAATCTCGACAGACAACATTTTGGTACATGATGTTTTAAGGTGTTTGGATTTAGGTAGGTTCCTTGTTTAGCAACACGGTCTATGGGAAAGTGCACATAAAAGACCCCTTGCTGTCATTAGTGGAAGAGTAGCCTATGTGGCAGCAGCAGGTTTCCTCTGACCATGTGTCAATATAACTATGCATCTGACATCCAATAACCGCTGATTTATAATCGATGTGTTTTGAGTGGCGTCGTTAAATAAAACAAACTTTACTTTTTGTTTAGCAACAATAATTGTGAATGTGAAGATGTTTTGTTATATTCAGATAATTTGAATGTGTGGAGTTTGAATTTACAGATACATCGTCATAAACAATTTTAACTATTTCAGGAGATTAATCACAAGTTGTTGAAAGCTCTGGATGATGCAAGAGAGCTTAACTCTGACCACTTAAGAAGATACCAAGAAAAACTCCGCTCAATCAACCCACCCTGTGTGCCATTTCTTGGTGAGATTACATACAATGCAATTTAATTTAATAGAAAATCATCCCTGTATATAACACAAATGATTGACATGTGATGTAGTGACATTGTCTTAGCAATCGCTAGCCAGGTTTAACCATATTTTTTCTCAAATGATTCGTTAATAATCTTCTATATATTGAAGTGAATTATACCCATTTTACAAATTTGCAACTGTAATTATGTGATGTAAAATCCAACCAGTGATCTATGACTGGTTCATAATAGTTTGTGATATGTGTCTTATCTGTGGGAAAGCTCATGCTAAAGAACGATTGATGGTAAAATGGCATAAGTGGTGGCAACAGGTTTCTTCCGATATCATGTCAAAATACCTATGAGTTTAGTACGCAATAGCTGATGATTATTAATCAGTGGAATTCTGAATGTTTTGGACAATTGAGTTGTTGTTTTATTGAAATCTTTTATGGGTATTTGAATGGAAAATTATTACTGGTCTAAGAGATCATTTTTGTGGCTGAAAATATAATTGAATAGACCGAGTAGGAATACAATGTCGTATTATGCAATTATCTGTAATGTATTTTTGGTTCATGCTTGAACTAAATGAAAGCGTTTATTCATGAAGGTATGTACCTGACCAACATTCTACTGACTGATGAAGGAAACCCTGACTTTCTGCCAAACAGACCCAACGGACTGATCAACTTTAGTAAGAGACGAAAAGTTGCTGAAATAATAGCCGAGATACAGCAATATCAGAACCAACCATACTGTCTCACTGTAGAACTTTCTATAAAGGTATGTACTAGTATAGTTAAAGTAATCCGAGTGCTATTAATTTACCATTTTTACCTGTTTTTTAGAAAACTTCTATAAAATAGGAATTTTTTGCATATCGGAAATTTTCACATTTGTCACTTAACCATGAAAATGACATTTACGTGAATAATTCTTATCAATGATATCTATTATTGAATGCGAAAGTTACAGCGAGTTGATTGTAATTTGGAACTCGCTAAAATTTACAGCCATGAATATTGCCCGTTTTACAGTATTTCGTTTCTGCATTTTTCGTGCATTGTACAATACCAGTTTTGAGGTGATCACGGCTTTGTATGTTAAACTAACAATTGCAGCTTAAAAATGAGAGAGTTCTTTAAATACGACTGATTGCTAGTTCAGGCTTCTCCCTCCTACCCGTCTCCCTGTATTTAATGAGATACTGGTAACAAGTTATGTGTGTGTCTGGTAGTAGGTCAGTTTTAGACTGAGCTTTCAGATGAACATTTTAGGCCCGTTGGGATATCTTGTTTAATTCCACATTTATTTATGTTTAAGTGGTGAATAATTAACTTATTTTTCAGGAATTCTTTGATAGCCTGAACCCTCTTGACAATATGACAGAGAAGGAGTTCAATGACTATATTTATAATAAGTCATTGGAAATAGAACCCAGGAATGCCAAACAGCCTCAAAAGTTTGTAAGTTGTATTTGTATGCAAAATAAATAAATGTGTTGTCTTTCTGGCAATTTTCTTGTTGGCTTGTATTACATAATCTATTTTGATTGGTACATAGATAATATAATATTTGTATGTTTGAATAGTGCATTTATATTATATATAAATTAGTAATAAAATATTTTATAGGAAGGAATTTTGCGATGTTTATTCTTTTCATTGTATACATTAGCTGAATGCAAACCGAGTGCCTAACCTAATTCTCAATCGATAATAGTTAATACAACAATCTAAAGATGAGTTTACTTGACGAGTCATATCTCTCAACCATTCCGTATTTAAATAATTTTCACTTCCATGTGTTGCATTTTGCTTTTTCACAGCCAAAGAAATTTGACTATTCGTTGAAGTCTCCGGGTATAAAACCTATGGCAAATCGTCACAGTGCTTCATCTCGAAGCCATCCGTTAGCATTTGGATTCACAAAGAGCCCAGATGATGATGACACGATATCACAGCATGTGGCCACTCCGCCTACCACACCAGGTAGTCCTCTAACTCCTCCCCACTCATCAGGAAGCAGCAACAATGTCTTCTCCCCGGGTAAGTAATCGGAACCACACGTATTCTTTTGTTTGGCCAAATTATTTTTGGTTATATATGACGAACTATCGGGTGTTTTAAACACTATTCTATACTACAGAAGAATTTGTTCGTTATTTCACTATATCAGTATTCATTATAAACAAAACCTGGAATTTAGTTCTGCCTGAGATACAACTAGTGAACCACAAGTGATAGATTAAAGGCTGCACAGCATGTGCTATCCTGACTGTAACTTGTTAATTTGTCCAACTCGGTGAAGAACTATAATATGCCAACATATACTTGCATGTTAAATGCATAGCTGCTTCAGTTTTATCCTAAGTTAATGTGTAAATGATTCTTGAGGATGTCACAATGACTACAATGTCATGATAAAATATATTCCAAAAGTAAAATAAATTTGATATATAAAAAAAGAAGTACAGATATGTAATGGAATATGTAAAATGTCATGGTTCATACTATTAAGACAAGCGGTTACACCAATAATTTCATGATGCAGAATACTGACATATCTTTTAAGTATAAGACATCTGACAAATCTATTGTTTGGTTTTGTTTTGCAGACCAGAGTCAGCTTCAAAGACAGAACACCAGTAGTGCAAGTTTATCAAGTAGCATTCCCTCCAACATCCCAGAAGAAATAGAGGAGTGCAAACTTAAGCCTCCTCCTCTGCCTCCGAGGCAGAGACACCGAGACTCTTTTAATGAGCCAGTGGGTTTTAGGTCATTGTGTGTTCCAGAGCCCCCACCTCCTCCTCCACGCCTGGAGGGAGAGAGGCCTCCTCCTGTCCCTCCACGAAGAGACTCTGTGCGTGATATTGGGCATTGCAATACATTACCACGTTCACAAAGTGTCTCTCACCCCAGGCAGCCTGCTCATCTACCAAATAGTGCTACATTGCCACGTCACCATTCAGAGCGACACAGCTCCGAGAGAAACTGTCAAAGTACGTCAATGATGGATCTTAATGGTGATGAAGGCAACACGCCAGAACTGCCACCTAGGACTTACAAATATTCGCATTCAGATAAACATAGTAGCTAGGACTATGTGTTAGATCATCAACTTTGTGATACACATTTGAATGAAAAATACATTCACTCGAACAAGGTAGCATGGACTACCCAGTGGCAAATTACTTTGTGATATCTGGACATGGACAAAAATCAAAGTGTGCTGTACTTACCAAACAACTTTTCCCTCTACTTTTCCATTTCTTTCAATACTTTCTGAAATGCAACTGTGTAATGTTGGAGTTTGTGTGCGCCGTTGAATATCTGGTGACAGTGATTACAAGTCATATTACCTACCAACTAGAGTGAGATAAGAATCTGTATTACACATCATGGCACAAGAGAAATAAAACCAAGCAGGCTTGGAAATTATTCGATAATGTCAAGATGTGATGTTGAAAGAAGTGTGTTGGTGCAAGCAGTTACCTTTTCGAAACTGAAGTCAAACAGATGTATGTTGGAAACTAAAGTCAGAGATGTATGTTGCGGCTTCGCACAACTCTTATAAAGTTTTAATTTGAAGTCAAAACTATTAAAGTATTGTAGAGACTGACAAACTTTCTGCTTGTCTTTAATGTCTCTCTTATGTGCATTCCTTTCAAATATCTGGTGTACTATTACACCAAGCATTTTTTATGAACTTACAAATGCATAGCAACTAATTGATTATTGTTAGAGATGCATTTAGAGTTGTTATGCATAACTACTATTTTTTCCACATAGGAAATTTTATACATTTTTATGCTGAATCAAATCAATTAGGGGTAGATGGGTGGATTTGTATGCCAGGTAACAAGTTGACATCATTGATGGTAGTCATTTTTACTTGATCTAATTATCTCATCTTTATATAAACAAAATTCCGATTTACCTTTAGTTGAAACCATGTTATTTTGGGTAGGTACATATATTTTTTGTTGCCTTCTGTCCAGAAAATGTTAAGATAATCGATTCAGAAAGACTGTTAGAATATAATGTATAAAACTTTGTATGTGGAAAACAATGTGTAGAAAATTGTTGTTTGTGTCATTGTTTGGGCTTATACATGCAATACTATACATTTTACTAAAATTATTATCTGAACTAAAGTGGTCAAAATTGAATGATGGTCTTCCTAATACTTAGGGCTTTGCTTCCATGTCTGATCATTTTTTCACATAAAATAGTGATGCAGCAATTAAACATAATCATATGCAGTTTCTGTTTCATGTCTTCTCAAGTGCATTATGTAAACAGTTGAAGAAAGTGACTGGCACGTCACTTGTGCTTGTGCAGACGGGACACAGTTCCCAGCTCACCTCAAGTGCAATACAATTTGGCAGACTTCGCAAGGAAAAAAGAAATCTTTGTTTATGTGTTTGTGAATGAATGTGATTGAAAGGTTAATTTTTATTGCATGCTGTTTGTCAATGTGAGTACAATATACACTCTCGATAAGAATCATGTAAACAATATGCCACATAGTCAGTCATTGGACATTGATATGAGTTGGAAATAATCTTAAAATAATTAGGTCTTAAGTGAAATTAAGATCAAAACATTTTGAATAATGGCAGTGATTATCAATTTTATAGCATAAAATGTTTTTATTATTTCTTGTCTTCTAAATCATATTTTATAAGAAAAGGTGTTAAAATTTTAAAACATATTTTATAGGATCATAACATTTTTGAAAAAGTTATAAACAGAAAACCGTTATCTGTATTTTCCATCTTGATAACCTGAACAATTGTTCGCGTTTATACTGGTATTTATTTCAATGTGGGTTTATAGAGTTCAAATTAATACTGTTGAGGATAAGCTAATGTTAACTAAATAAATTAATCTTTTTGAAGCCGTAGTGATTACATTTTATTGCCAACTGATCCAATTATACTAAAATAATCTACCATTTCTACATTTACATGTACTTAAATCGTATTAGAGTTAATTATGGACAAATTGTACTCCCATGAAACAAAGAAGAAATCGAGGTTTCCACAGCATATCTCATAGTCTAGTTGATATCGGGACCTGGGTCATCAATTGTGAGTGGGTACACGTAGGGAAGGTGGTGTGTCACACATCAAGAGTAGGTTACTGTGACCTATATCTTGAACATAGACGTTTAATCTCAACACGAACTGATCTAGCATCATCAAACTTGGCCTCTGTTTCGAATTACATGTAGTTATGCATTTTTGTTCTGTGACTAGTAATCAAATGGAGTTGGAGCTTTTGTGACAAAATTGTCATGGTTCTCAGACAAACTGAGCATAAAGCCAAATTTATAAAATGCCGAACTAATGTTGATGAAAATCTTTTCCAATACAGAGTAAAGTGTTGCCCTATTTCTCAATTTGATTTTCCTGTGGGTTTCAATTTGTCATTTTAACTTCTTGAAAGAGGCTTTCGTAGTTGGATAATTTTACTCGGTCTTGAAACAATTCTATATTTTTGCTCAATTCAAGATCCAAGATGGTCATTTTTGCTCGAGACATTTTCATCTAGTTTTCAGTAACTGGTGTTAAAGAAAAATTGTAGGATAATTTTATCCAATAAAGTGCTATAATTTATTATGTCCATGTAGTCGCTATTGCTTTGATTATCTCAAAATCAAACATTTTATTACTTTATAGCTTAAATCTACTAGCGACTACAATCATAATTCATATGCCAATGTTTAAAAAGGAGATTTTGTTCCTAATTAACATTTTAGAAACAAAAAAAGTAGCTCCCCATCAGATGTAGATACTGGAAATATTGAGGAGAGAGGCAAAGTTTAATATAAAAGTACATCGGTCCTCGATTTTTAGTTGGTGGCATAGGGTGGGCTTGTCTCGTTTTATCTACTCTTCAGCTAATTCTAATTCAGCATCCATCAGACTTGAACATTTTTACATATAATTACTTTGAGTTTATGCAAAATTTAACAGTCACACTGATCAATCATTATCGACTACTCAACAATGGGTGAAGCAGTACTAATCAAATTTGGTGAAATCGTACCTTCATCTTGAGCAAAATCGGTATCCAACACGATACTGGAATCTGTGCCTACAAATTGCAACCTCTCAACTTATTAGCCATCGAACATTTTAGCAATTTAAATTTTTTTTATCAACTCTCAATATGTAATTTTCACGTTGCAAAATAAACAAACATACCATTGTCTTTTCTAATGTATATCATTGCTTAAGTAATTATTCTCATGTTTGTAATTTTCGTGGTTAAATTACAAACTGAAAAATTACATAGATGCGAATAATATCCGTTTTTACAGTAACTAGGATAGCAATTTACAAACTTATCCGATATCGTAGTCAGAAATCCTTTCAATCCTATCTTCAATCCTGTACATTTTTTTATATTACTCAGTGATTTGAAAGGTGAGCTTGCTTGTATGTTTGTCTTATGTTGTGTGACTGCAGAATAAATGTTCAATACATCTACTATTGGAGTGGTCACGTTGTCAGTTGGCCGAATAGCACATTCTCGGGCTGCAGCTTACTCCAATAATCACAAATTATAGATACTTGATATGTATATTTCAAGCCTCATTCTGTAGTAATAATTTTTTTAACCAAAAAATGGGGAAATGAATAAAATCAAGTATGACATAAGATTTGTTGAGTTTTTATTAATTCCAGTCCTATCGATGAGTTGATAGTACTAAGTAATAATGTGATATCCATTATAGCCAATTTTTACATCAATTTGTCTCCTCTCAGTTAACCCATTTGTGTATTATCAGCATATATTTATCGCTGAAACCTATAAAGCCATGCAAATTAGAATTCAAGACATGTTTAAAAGTAGGTTATATCCTATAATTAATTCCTTGTAGTTCATCAGTCCAATTTCCAGACCAGTCTCTCCCAGAAAGCAGACAATATGAATATAAAACTAATTTGTGAATGTGTAATCAATATAATGTTGCCAAGTCTGTAGGGCTATCCCATAATTTAAAAGTACAGTAAAAGATATGCACTACCATTTGGGCCTCTAAACCAAATTGTGCATCATTTGTACGATAGCCTGATTAATCAGTTTAGCCATGTTCGATGGATGCCGGTTTACTGTCACAAGATTCCAGAGAGAACTTTGCTTTGTCCAGATGTTCTCTAACTGAACGACACAAACAAGAAGGCAAGTAATGAATTATAAACATTCTATTAACATTTTCACGGGATGTTCATGTTATACATTAAACATTATTACATGTATAATCATTTATATCACAGCTTTGAAGTTTTTGGTCATTTTTGTTATACACTGTTCGCGAAAAGTAAAAAAATATGTTCATTCTAAGCAACCGTTCCATCATCTTGTCAATCGTGGTGGCCATTCCACATTAACAGACTGCAAGAGAAGATAACAATAATGTCAATCTATTAAACAACATGAACACAATAACAGACTGCAATGGTGAACATTAACAGACTGCAAAAGATCATAATGATACCAGATTATTAAAAACCATTAACAGAGTACATGTATATTAAGTATTGACAGTCTGCAAAAGGTTGGCAATAATGTCAACGTAACAACATTCTACCATGACTTAATACTCTATTCATATTGGTTAGCATAATTTACTGATGCTAAAAAAAATGTAAAATTTTTTGCATATTAGGCTGGTGGAGAATTTTTTTTTTATAATAATTTAATAAATGTATGCACTTATGTAGATAAAAAGGACATTGTTTTCTCTTTTGTCAACCTAACTTAGTTTCGTACAACTCGCTTTACTTCATCATTACATGATTGCAGCTTTCACGTCAAAATGGTGAGTGATTCTCTTTAAAAGACTGAAAGGAATGCTAACAATATATTAGACAACATTAACAGATGGTTATTTCATTATCAGTAATATTACTGGACTCCTCATTCTACCTATCGTATATCATGGTTCATACAGACATTTCACTCCTAAATTTAGCAAAACTAGGAAAGTTTCTACTATAAACCACCCTACATTAAAATCACTGTTTCGGGGCTTTTTAGGGCCAATGCAAGAAAAATTTAGGGACATTTTCATGTGAAAAATACCTTTATTTCTTTAACATTGACGATGTTTTACGAATTAATCGTTGATATCATTTTGGCATTGTTTACACACCAACGTTCGAGATCAAGAAATGAAACTAGATATCGATGTATTTTTGGCAATTTATTTAATGTTTGCGGATAAAGAAAAATGTCTTGATTTCAGGGCTTATATGGCCCAATTTAGAGTCCTTTGTGAACTTGTCAATTAAATATAGAGACTTTTTAGGGCAACCCTTCAAATTAAGAGCCTTTTCAAGCGTGTATGAACCATGTATATGTACACTAAACACTCGTTATGTTCGTGAAAGTTGAATTTGACAACTCACCTCGACATCAAGCTGCATAATGTCGCAGTCTGTTCCAAGTAGAGTGGACAAATGTGGGTTGGTCCGACCAAAATCTCCATGGACAAACTCTTTGATGTATCTCCCTACAGTCAAGGAAACTTACCATAGGACTAGAAAACTATGTCGTAAAGACTATAATATGTGTACAAACAGCAGCAATGAAATCACATCAGGCATAAACAGCTGGGATATATATATATATCAGACATGGATTTCTCACATTGACTATATCTATCTTGCAAATGCGGGTTTGAGAGAACACTTTCTGCATTGGAAATAACAGTTAGGTTTGCAGAAACTAATGATAACTATTTTACTGTTGTTACCATTACATCATTATGGGTGAAACGGTGTTGTAAGTGTTAATTCAGTCAGTCTGTAGATTAAATTTTACTAAACGAGGCAATGAAATCAAGATTTTAGACATGTTAATACAGTGTATATTAAATCTGTTGAATGGTTTTGTATTTGTATGATCAGCCAAATGAACATTTCATTTACTAATATAGTCAGCTGTTGTGTGGTATGAAATAACGCATGAAGACAGAATCTCATATATATTGATTGATCTATCTAAACTGATTACTTAATAACTGTTGGTCCAAACTCTTAATTAAACTACTATAATTTACATTGTATAAAGGATACGTTCCTGCTTGTGTCGACAAATACAGCTGAAACCGATGGTCGTCGAGCTTTTCTGTTCGCATCTCATGAATTAGCCTCTCTCGAACGGCCAAGGGACGCCTTGGAAATGATAAAAGAGTTAATAGCATACTTAATGCAGATCGTCAAATCCTGCACGACAAAAATTATGCAAATTTTTGTTGCAGACTTGTGATGTATTAGAATATAGAAAGTTTACTCATTTAATATTCACGCAGTCTACTTAGACCTGAAATGAATACCAGATTTGACATTCAAATATTTGTTATTAAATGCTCACTGACCTTTGGCTAAAATAAAGAAGAAAACTAAAACTGTAGATTTCTTACACATTAAGAAAAACAACAAAACATACAAGACATTAGATGTTCAATGTAACTTACATACATACATACATACATACATACATACATACATACATACATACATACATACACACACACACATATACATTACATGCATATATACATACATACATACATACATACATACATACATACATACATACATACATACATACATACATACATTCCATGCATACATACATTACATTACATACATTACATACATTACATAATACATCATACATTACATACATTACATTACATTACATTACATTACATTACATTACATTACATTACATTACATTACATTACATTACATTACATTA
>JAULBR010070187.1:0-14127 GCA_032355825.1 Melanodrymia aurantiaca
GACCCTCCATCCTCTGTTTCATTGGATGATTGGGCAGGTACTTGAATTTCTCTGCCTGGATCATAATCTTGGTATCTTTCCTCTCACTAAGTGGCTATATTGCAGCAGCTTTTTCCATGTCTTTCATAGATCCTGTTATGATTCGTACAGCTTGGTTTTGAACCTTATCTAGGGCTTGCTGGTTTGTCTTTGCTGCAGTTGACCAGGCTGTTGATCCATATTCAAGATGTGGTCGTATGGTTCCATCATATACCCTCTTCAGGACCTTCTCATTTGCTCCCCAGCTGGTTCCTGCTAGTTTCCGCATGCTGGCTAGTTGCGCCTAGCTTTTGTCTCTGCCTATTGGATTTGTAATTTCCAAGTTTGTTTCTTGTCAAACGTGACACCAAAGTATGTTGCTTCGTCTTCATTCTTCAGCGGAGCATTCCCAAATTTGATTGTTCCAGCTTTTTGCTTTGGTGATAGGGTGAAGAGTGTGGTAGAAGACTTGTCTGTATTGATAATTAAGGTTCAAGGACGTCTGTCGTAGTCACACAGTCCAGCTGCCTCGACTGTCTGCCCACGACAGAAGTTAGTGTTAGTATAATATTCACAAGAGAGGAAACCCGCTATCCCAAATTGATATAATAAGTAGCAAGGGATCTTTCATATGCACTTTCCCACAGACACGTTAGCACATACCACGGCCTTTGTTTAACCAGTTGTGGACACTGGTCGGTATAAGTGGTATTACACCTACCAATTCGAACACTGTTCCTACCAGCCTGTACTCCTTGGCGTTAACCACTACACCACGAAGGCCGGTATTGAAAAATTCTCATACTTGTTTCAGGAATGCGTTAAATTGTATTGAAACCTATGTCAGTTATGTAATGATGTAAAGAATTCCAAACAATTGGTGTCTGCTGTACATAATTATTATTACATTCCAAGAAGTAATGTGTTCAATACTTTCCCAATATTATCTATAGAAGTTAACATGAACTTCGCAGTCTGGACAGTGGGTAAACGTTTCAGATCATTTTCCGTATGAATAGCATGATGAAATTACTTTATTATCTGGGTGGATGGCCTTTTTGAAGTATGCTAGGTTATCTAAATTACAAAACTAGTCCAAAGATCTATTGTACAATTATTAATAAAAATACGATTTAAAAAAGTAGTTCTAGTTATTGCTGTGGACATATTTTAAGAATGTCTTAACATAAACATTATGTGGAATGTTGTCTTAGATGCTTTCTGGTACAATATTTATTAGAAAATTTGGTATATTATTATTCATAACTTTGTATGAATAGTATGATGATTCTTGACAATACACATGTATTATAATTAATGTTTTAAGAAAAATATTTTGGCATCTATCCGTTATGACATTTTGTAACATCTCTGTTAGTACTACCGAACTTCTGAAGCATATATACTATTTGTATAATTCCAATATCGGTCTTATACAGGTTGTGTGTAATAATGTGTTTTGATTTATATAACCTGAGTGGCACATCGAGACTCCCCTACACGTAAAAACCAAACTAAAGCATAATAATATATGAAGTATAAGGTAACCAATGCTGTAACAAATTCATGTTAAATTATGAGACACTCCTCCAATGATTTTAAACGAAATTTTTTGTGCGAAAAAATATAATTATCTTGTATTTCAGTAACACATTGAAGAAGTCTTCTTAAGTTATCACGGTTTTTGTTATGTGAAACTCGTAGACATGACAGTATATCCCATGCATTTTGGCGATGTAATTTATGCAATATGCAAGCCGTTAAAAATAAAAATAATTTTGCTTTAATATCTACCATGAAATATACAACATAATATTATAGTCAAATATTGAAACGTTTTATACACTGAATGTCTTCCTTTAATAGTTGTTGTGAAATGAATAGACACGGACATCCAAAGTTTGTAGACAGGTTGCTATTTTTAAGTCCAACGTGGACTAATCTGGTTACAAACGAGTGTATACACAGTTTATAAACCGCACGTTCCCCGGTAAGAATATCGATGACGATATTTGCCAGAACATCATCATCATCATCATCATCATCATCATCATCATCATCATCACCATCACCATCATCACCATCATCATCATCATCATCATCATCATCATTATTATTATTATTATTATTATTATTATTATAAAATCACTTCCAGCAGATATATTCTATTTATTTATTTGTTGCGGCATAACTCTAATTATTACTGGTAACTTTGATTGAAATAGATGGGCGATACACGATTTACAATTAAAATAAATTTTACAACATAAATGTCGACATACACGTACATATAATTATATACCCGGATATCACTGTCCACACACTGTGAAAAGTAACATACATCAATCGTAGCTTTAAAGAGATGATATCTTCAGTCATAAAAATAGGTAGCATGAAATCATTTGCCAGAACATGTATTTTATGTAATAGACAAACAGTAGATTACGCTAAACATATTATATTACACTGTGAAAAACTGTTAACCGACAGGAATAACGCATTCGAATCAGCTGCAAACTTTATGTCTATAGAAAACTATGTAAAAATGTTGCCATCAAATTGATGATTATCTTATGAACTCCATCTTAGGAGGTAAAAACAATGATCTAAACGAGATGGATGAGGTGTATTTTAAACATGTCGAAGTATATTCATACCTGTAGACAGTATATAAAACTAGACTTCTAAATGTACATAACCAGTTTTTACAAATACACGCGTCCGTGTGCTCGCTGAGCTATCCATTTCTGTATCATGTAATTTGTGTTTATCATGTATTTTGTGTTTATATGTAAATAATTAATTAAAAGGGCATGTTACAAATCTTCAATTTTGGAGGAAATAAAGATTACCATACCTATATAATATAAATTGTGTTGTTATGTAGTGTTCTACTATTATATTCCAGTCCATAGCATTAATAGTCATTATTATAGTGTTTTCACTATTAAAAATAATAATTATTATTACTGTTATGTTTATACATGTATTCGTATCCTCATAAAAAAAAAGCTTTTATGTATATATGATATAGCTCTGGTAACAGTATTTTGCAGTACACGTATTTTTTTACACAAAAGAATTATTATTATTATTATTATTATTATTATTATTATTATTATAAATTTTGTTTTATTAATAATTTTATTTATTATTATTATTTTGTTATTGTTATTATGATGTATTATTATTATTGTTGTTGTGGTTGTTATTATTATTATTATTATTATTATTATAACATAACTATAATAGTAATAGATATTGATATAAAATTATACATGTACATAAAATACACAATTCATGCAAGGGGACATAACGTGTTATGTAAAAATACATTTGTGTTATCTGTTTTACATTCTTGTAACGTGTTATGTAAAAATACATTTGTGTTATCTGCTTTACATTCTTGTATCGTGTTATGTAAAAATACATTTGTGTTATCTGTTTTACATTCTTGTATCGTGTTATGTAAAAATACATTTGTGTTATCTGTTTTACATTCTTGTATAAATCTATTCTTGTATTGATGGACAGTGTGGTATAATGTCGCTCAACCTTCCCCGTCTTGGACAAATGTGTATGGTATTCGTTCGACTGAGGAAATGAAATGACCTTTCTCAGGGTCAAGGTTGGCCAATAGGTGGGCTGTATTGTTGCCACGTTCACCTGCTGCACGTGCTATTGGTTGTCTCAAATGAATTCAAGCGACAACCAGAGATTAGGTGGGCGTAGTTTTTTTGCTTATGATGTTTTTGGTTCAGCCTTGATATCGTATGAAATACATTTGTTTTGTTAATATTGTTTTTAGCCAATAATTCCGAGTTGACGATCCCGAGCTTGAATCCAGTTTCTATTTCAATGTACTACAGTGACAATTAATATAGTTACCTACATTATCTAACTTAGTACTATTTGCGTATGGCTTATTGGCCATGCATTTGAGATTATCGGCCATGCATTTGAGGTTATCGGCCATGCATGTGAGATTATCGGCCACGCATGTGAGATTATCGGCCATGCATTTGAGGTTATCGGCCATGCATGTGAGATTATCGGCCATGCTTTTAAATTATCGAACATTGTCTAATAGATTTATATACATTTGCTAAGTGCTCATGATTTAAATATGTACAAATATTGGTGAAGACATATTTCTTTCAATTGTAGACATGTCTGTTAATTTGTTAGATATATACATGTATAAATATTTCAAACATTCACATTCACAGTCATATTCTATTCGTGTGTCTATAATATATGAAAAGAAACATAAACAGATGGATACAAACACACAGAACTCGGTTTAATTAATATGTAGCAAAATGAAACGTGAAGCCCACCGGCTCGAATGATTGACAAGAAAGCGCCCTACGTCGGCCACACTGGGACATAATAACGTTACAGCTGTATGAGAGACAACGTCGATTGGTCGCCTTTGAAGCAATCGCCACGCCCCGTTGTTGTTAATCCACCTCTCACGACCACTTGAGCCGATCCCTTATACATATGATACAAGGAAACTCGAAACACCCGAGATTACTGTCATCCACACTAAATGCTCATTGTTCGGGTGTGAAAGGGGTAACTTGTTTGACAGAATCCGTGTCAGTAAAAGAGAAATCATTTGTAGAACGGCAACACATCTTCAGGTGATGCTCCGGATCTTGAGAACATCGAAAGGGTTCACAAAGACTATAGTACAGTGAAAGAGAGAAAGAAGGTTGGTGATCTAATGCACGTGTGACTGACTGACTGGCAGACTGACTGACTGACTACAGTGCCGAGACGATGACGGAAGAACGGGAGGAGTATTCTAATGGAGGCAGTTTCAGTGACAGTGAACATATTTCTGTGGACTGTGATTCCAGTTCTGGTTCAGAGGATGCCGACGGTTCCTCTGCATCCAGATCTGGCTTTTCTTCAAAGGTCAGACGTAAAAGTCTACAACCAGATAGGTGTCTCTCGGAAAACGAACTACAAGATCTACGATTGAAAATAAATGGTCGTGAAAGACGGAGAATGCACGACTTGAACTCAGCGCTGGATGGCTTGAGGGATGTGATGCCATACGCGCACGGACCATCAGTTAGAAAACTGTCAAAGATCGCCACTCTTCTGCTAGCGAGGAATTACATCTTAATGCTGAACAGTTCTCTGGAGGAGATGAAGAAACTCATCACAGACGTCTACAGCTCTCACCGCAGTGCGCGTGCTAGTGCTCTCAGTCCGCACGGACATCACGCGCCCTCGCACGCGCAACTCTCCATGTTGTCTGTATTGCCACCAATGCCTCATCCTATTCCAGGACTTTCAGCTCACGACTTCTGTCGGGATTCCGGTCCAGTGATAACGTCCCCTACACTATCCACCGACAGACCCCCAGTTTACGGACGCTGGCCTGCCCCTTGTGCGTGCTCTCATTGTGTCACTGACGTCGTTCGATCCCCCATAGCCTCGTACCCGAGCAAATTTCCAGGCGTTACTGCCACAACATTCCGGAAGTGATCACGTACTTGGTCGTTTTAAACGAAGTGATCTTTATGTCACTGAACTTCTTGATGACCCTTACAACTCATTGCTACAATGGAGCCGACCAACTTCCTGATGGTCATTTTAACCCAAGTGCTATTATATAGGTGAGCTAGTTGTATAAACTATTTTCCTAGTGTGTTTGTAGATTTGGAAGAAGAACGTTAGTTATTTGCGCAAAACAGTGTTTTCTTTCTCAATGCGGCTGGTTGGACACACGGACGACTGGATGTAGTAGCGGATAGAAACGGAGAACGCGCTCAATATTGATAGTTGATGGATACGAACACAACACCTATGATTGTTGCAAATAGGGCCCATTCATTAACTATGTGTGCCTTCCTGAGACGAACATTGACTTTCTGTTTTACAACTTTACCATGTTACCAATATACAAACCATATTGAATAGAGACTTATTTTTATATATATTTATTTGACGTCACCTTTACCTCACGTTATGTGCCTTATTGGATTAATTTTGAATAAAGAATGTTTCTATAATGACTGTTTACTGTGGATGCAGAGAGGCGGGCGGGTTTCTTCTCGGTGCTGTAGACAAGTTGAAGTGAGCTTGCGCTGTGTGCTTTATAAACAACCAACATTAGAGCTTTATCTACAAAATGAAATGTATGCATTTGTATACATGCAGAAGGAACATGTATATCTGAAGTGGCCTTTATAAACAGTGGTTGTTATAGCAAGGTGATCTGTAGAGCACGTTCTACTAATTGTTTGTTTTGTTTGTTCATTAGAACACAAATAAAATAATTTACATTTGTATTGAACAGATTGGAAATTCATTCTAGACAGTCTAATTTCCAGTGGCAATAAAAAAGAATACACTAAAATTGTTCTTTTAGGTAACGCACATTCAGATAATGTACAACTTACGACAATCTTTTTCCCCCCAATAAATCAAATACATGTACTAATGCAAGACAATTATTGAGCAAGAAAATGTACTCTGAAGAAAGCTATAATTATATTTGTTTATTCCCAGGCTATGAACGCGCGGTAATAAAATGATTATCTATCCATGCAATGTCAGCTAGTTTATATTTTATCCATATGAAATTTGTCGTCTTAAACATTTGTTCTGTATAAATAAGATAGGCTACATAACGAATATTATAAAATTAATGTTTATTATAAAACAAGTCCACGCTATTATAATAATTTATTTGCAGAATTTAGGTTTAACAATGACATTAAAATAATTAGCCTTTAGTCTAGATTGATAACTTATATATTTACAGAATTTAGGTTTAACAATGACATTAACATAATTAGCCTTTAGTCTAGATTGATAACTTATATATTTACAGAGTTTAGGTTTAACAATGACATTAACATAATTAGCCTTTAGTCTAGATTGATAACTTATAATTAATTATTACTAGCAATCAAAGTGTTAATAACAGTCATGATTAAAAAACAAACTTGAGATAAACACTGGTTATATACATTATTATAATAGTGTCTTTATTTCACGGAAACCTATACACTAAATTTACAAATACAGATGTATGCAATATTCATATTGGTAATGATTCAAATTGTAAAACGTTTAAAAATAACGTTGAATTTGAAGTTCAAACCCCACACTGGAGAATAGTTGAACACTGTAAACACATATCTCAGATAATGTTATCTAATAATATTCTAACCAAAATGCACAATCTCACATAAACAATTCCTATGTAATTGGTTACTATCAACTCCCTTAATTTACTGCGACTATGCACGATGGACGTGATATATATGTTTATTTTATATGGAACAGGTAATGTTGAAATTATTGTGTAAAATGTAAGTATTAGTTGATAATAATGAATAATTTTAAGGAAAGTACAGTTAAGATCTTCTGCCCCATTTCCCGTGAGAAGATTAAAACTTCTGCATGTTCTTCTTGTGTACTTTGGTGTCTTAGTTTACTATATCTCCCACACTTCTATTAACTAACAAATAATCATAATATTTTATTTTCATTTGTGGCGAACTTTAGCAAGTGACAACAATGAAAATGATTTCATGAAGAAGTTGAACGTGATAATTCATGGTAGAGAGTTTAATATTCAATTTATTACACAATTTGTAAGGCGGATAATTTCGAAAGATCTATTAAATAGAAAATTTACAAAATAATATATTAATGTCTGATAACTTCAAAACATCAATTGATAACAATTTACACATTTAACATAACATTGATATGACGAATAATTTCAAACCATTATTAGTATTAATGGGTAATTACCCAATTTATATGTTGGATAATTTAAAACATTTAATATTACGAAATTATACAATTTATGTTCTTGATATTTTCAAAATATCTCTAAATGCTGCATAATTCCAAAACATAATTATTATACAATTAAAATATTGAATAATTTGAAAACGTCTATTAATACTAAGCTAAACAATTTATATATTGGATAATTTTACATCTATTAATTAATACGAAATTATGCAATTTATAAGCAGAATAATTTTAAAACAATAATTTTATTAATACAAAATTAATAATTTTATGTTTTTCATAATTTCTAGACACCTATTATTTAGTAATTGAATGATTTATTAAAAAAAAATACCGGACAATTTTAAAAAATGAATTAATATAATAACATACAATTTTTGTCAGAATACTTCAAGACATACTAGTATGTTTTGAAGTATAATTTCAAAACATCTATTATGCAAAATGATATAAATTAAATGCAGTATAATTTCAAAACATCTATTATTCGTAATTATATAATTTAAATGCAGTATAATTTCAAAACATCTATTATTTGAAATGATATAAAATAAAATATGCAGTATAACAACTATTTCAAACATCTATTATTCAAAATGATATAAATTAAATGCAGTATAATTTCAAAACATCTCTTATTTGAAATGATATAAATTAAATGCAGTATAATTTCAAAACATCTCTTATTCGAAATGATATAAATTAAATGCAGTATATTTTCAAAACATCTACTATTCGAAATCAAATAAATTAAATGCAGGATAATTTCAAAACATCTATTATTCGAAATGAAATAAATTAAATGCAGTATAATTTCAAAACATCTATTATTCGAAATGATATAAATTAAATGCAGTATAATTTCAAAGCATCTCTTATTCGAAATGATATAAATTAAATGCAGTATAATTTCAAAACATCTATTTTTCGAAATGATATAAATTAAATGCAGTATAATTTCAAAACATCTACTATTCGAAATCAAATAAATTAAATGCAGGATAATGTTAAAACACTATGCAGGATAATCAATAAAATTATTATGCAATTTATAATAATTTGGGATAATTTCAAAACATCTATTAACTCAAAATTAAACAGTTTCTACCCTGGATAATTTCAAAATATCTATTAATACACAATTATTAAGCATTTTAAATGTATAATTTCAAAACATGAATTGATAAGACATTAATTATTTGAGTCTATAATTATGTCAGATGGTTTTAATATATTTAGTAATACATAATAAAATGTGCATGTACCGTAATTTCTAAACATCTATCCATAGGAAATTACACATTTTATATGTGGTATAATTTCGAAACATATTTAATTAAAAAAATTACAAAAATACGATCATTTTGAAAAATCAATTAGTAAGCACATTATGCAATTCGTCTGTCCGTTTATTTCAAATTGGAAGCATCTACTAATAATAAATTATGCAATGTATATGTTGAACAATTTCTAACCATATATCAATAAGAAAATAGAGAATTTATATGATGTATAATATTTTAACAAACAACACTTTTAAGATGAAGTTAAACTTAAATGTTATGTTTGATAACTTTAAAATAAACAAATTATCGTAAACAATTTATTTGTCAGATTATTTCTGTCGCAATATCACTTTGACTCTGCCTTGTGCAGAGATAGACATTTGACCATGTCCATGTTTCGTCATCTAGATGTCAGAAATTTATATGTGGGAAAATAATGTAATACACTAAGTAATATTTTTTATTATATACAACAATGTGAGAAACTCACAGACTTAAAGACTGGCAGGCTGCTCTTTTAACAAAGTAAAGGTGTAAAACAAAAACATATAATTATAATATATTTATAACCATTCCCGTGTCTTCTTAGTGAACAACGAGGGTGTATGTTATTGCGTTGGGCGGATAACCTGAGTGTGCGCTGACAAGGGTGGATTATGGGAGAGATCGGCGGACTACAGTAGGCCTACTACAGAACGTGTGAAGCCAATGCCACGACACGTGACGTGACGTGATGTGACGTGACGTGACGTGACGTGACGTGATACACACAGCGTAATAACGTCTCCCGTGCAAACAATGCGCCGACTTTATCAATTAAAGATTTAGTTTTCAGTTATGTTTAGTATAAATACTGACAAATAACTAATTTCTCTGATCCTGATAATCTCAAATCCAATATTCTCAGTATAACACGATGCTCTTATCGCCAGTCCTCTCCCAACTACAAATTGATATACTTATTATAATATTATGGTGTATTCTCATACTCCCTTTCTGTTCGCCCAGCTTCTTCTTTGCGTTCGCTGACTGTCCGCCCAGCCAAGTTTGTCGTGTTCTAAAAGCATAGTTCGTATATCCATATTTACCAATGCAACTATGCAAAGTCTTTTTATTAATGGTGTAAGCCAACTATAAATTAAAAGTTGCCAATACAAAGAAGCATAATTATAATGATGATGTTAACAGTAAAACAATTAATATAAAACGATATGTATCTCTCGTATTTTATCCTTGTCAAGTGTTGCAATCAAATACAAAAGAGGAATGTAGTTACTGATATGTGGAGGTAGTTACTGAGATGTGGCGGTAGTTACTGACATGTGGCGGAAATTACTGATATGTGGAGGTAGTTACTGATATATTGCGGTAGTTGCAGAGATGTGGCGGTAGGTATTGAGATGGGCGGTAGTTACTGAGGTGGGCTGTGGTAGTATATAATTGACAATCTCATGTATACACACTATCATTCGCAAAAAGACACCTTGAAAACGAACCTTTGTGTGACAACAGAAGAGCGAGATTACTTGCAATTGGTGGACTAACGCTGTATGTTATCTCTCTTCAGTGTGTTGGGATGACATTGTGTTCATCATCAATTGGATAGCACGGAGGCTTGCTGTGTGCGTATAAATGTTAATAAATGGACAAAGGTAAACGAATCTAGCGGGCGTACAGTTAGCTCGATACCCCATGCAAATCTGTTTTATCAGAACATCCTGCGACCATACTGAAAGAGCATGTTTCTAGAAAGAACAAAGTCTGGTATCGCGTGCGGGCTCTGCTCGGCTCACAAATGTTGTTATTTCCATTCAAGTGGGTAATGGGACGCGAGTTGTGTGTAACAGTCCACTAGACCCCCTATATTAAAGAGTTCTATTACCCACAGAAGTCTCTTTTCTCCCTTTACTATGTTAATGTGTTTTACAGTTCACATAACACACACTCGTGTTTAGTGGAAGAGTTCGTGTATAAAGTGTAACAAGGAGCTGCTCATTTGGCCACCAATCCGATCATTTGTCTCGCGCAGACGACTCATGGCGCACGGTAAACACTGCCTCGTATCAGCTAACCACTGCTTCAAATTACCTTTCATTATCTCACAGATACCAGCAAAATTATCAACGAACACTGCCCACAAAAAATTCGTTAACAAAAGTGGCAATTTTGCCAAACATAGCTCTGAGGTAAGGAAAACAGATGAGATGTAGATGGGGATGAATGTAATTATTACGGTTGAGAAGAGGCAAACGGAGGACAATACCGTGTCTTCCCCCTTCCACACGTACATTGTTATTCAAACACACTGCTTGATTAGCGACACGTCTCATAGAAGAGTGTCGTGTTACCTGCGTTTACACAGTCCCTGCACAGGCGGATCAAGAGGGGGAAGACCATGGGGACGTGTCCCCCCAACCCCACATTTTTCAAGTGCCCTCAAAATGTTCAAGTACCCTTTTAGTTTGTATACATTTTTTTACAAGTAACCATTTTAGGTTCATGAAGTAAAGTTGTGGTCAGCGCCCTTTCAAAATATTGCAAAAGTTACAGGTCAACTTGTATCACGTTGTCCAGTTGGGAATGCTGATGAAAAAGGGGCTCTATGTTTTAAACGTATGTATGTATACATAGTTATGTGTATGTAGGGCATTGTGTGTGTAATATATAAGTGCCCCTATTCTTATTTCAAGTGCCCTTTTTTGAAGACGTGTCCAGCGGATCTAGAGGTATAGGGCCTATACAAAATTATTTAAAGGAGCCGCAAGAATGCCCAGAACACGCTTTAAATATAGGATGTACGTTTTAATAACATCCACTTTTTATTGCATGTACCCTTTAAATTGGACAACAAGAATATCCTAGTATAAGTTATTTTTAAATAATCTAGTTTTCAATAGTGCCTTTTTTATTGCAAATGCGGCAAAATGCCTTTTCAAATCATGAGGCAAACCACCCAAGAAGCGTTTTAGAGCATATACTGTTCAATAGGGCCCCTTTCCATTCAAAATTAATTGTGTCACTGAACATATTTTGTGGAGAATTTAGGTTTCATTAGTGCGACGTTTTGATTGAAAGTGCCCACCGAACATCCAGAAATGCATCCAGAGCGGCTACGGTTAAGCCATTGTTCGTTCAAATAAAGTTTTTCAGCAAAACAATAATTATGTTGTTTGATAACATCTTCCAAGCTAGTAGGAAATATGCCAGGATAGTGCCAAATTGTTTCTATATATCTTTTTTTCTGGGGCACGACCCACAAAACACCCGCGTACAACTTCGCGCCTTCGGCGTTCGCGTTAGAGGACAAACCAACCATTAATGAGTTCCGTCTACATGCAATTTCGATTTTTCGTACCGCTCCTCCCCTCCCCCACCTGTACCAGGGGTTCTAGAATACGGTGGCCCGATGCCCGTGGCCAGTGATTTGTATACTTGGGCCACTAAATAATTGCTTTGGCCGTGCCCGATGGCCAGTAAACAAAATTGATTTACTTACATTAAAAATGTTTCTTATTATATTGGTATTGGTATTTAAAAGTTGGGCAAGTGAATTTTTAGCCACGGCCAGTGAATTTTCAAATCCATTGGCCCCATGGCAAGTGATAATTTAAAAAAATTCTAGAACCTCTGACGAATGAAACGATCATTCCCACAATTTTTCGCAGGACTGACTTTTATCATTTGACAGGTGGCAAAGACAAATCTCACTCTGTTTTGTCTTACAGTATTCTGCACTGTTACAATTTATTTATCTTTATTAGTTTGCTTACGTATTCTTGTGAAGAAAATAATTAGTTTTCCTTCATAATCTCGGCTTTTTAATAATATATTACGATGCACTTACAACCTTCTGGCAATGTATCAATGTTATTGAGATAATGTAATATACCAGTATGCAAACTCTTTAGCCATGGTCTTGGGTGACTGTCTTGAACTGTAGAATGCTATCTTGCATTGTCTGTGCACAGTTGAAGCATCTTGTTCTTGTCTTTCTATTTTAATCCTTTATTAGTACAAATATCTATTTTAACAAATTAATAATCAATAATGACATTTTAAAATATAAAATTGTAATGATAATTCTTAAAATTTGATTATTCCCAGAAAATGTAAAGATTTATTTTTTAAACTATTGTTTTGGAAAATGATTTTTTTTTAATTTAAAACAAATTAGCTCTCAGTGTTACATACAATTTAACAAAGAACATCAATAGACCAAATATAATAATTATTATGATATTATTGTTAATCAGTTCGGAGTAAAATACCTGAAACATCTGAGAACAGAAAATAATAATGAAATAATTTGATATTTTGTTTTACTTTTTAACATCTAATCCCAATTAATTTGTTCTATTAATTTTGATTTTGAAACTAATCTCACTGCCCTCAAAATTGCCACAACTTTGCAATGCCACATGATTGCGGTCGCAATTTTAAAGAAAATACTGGAAAACAACAAATCATATTGAATGGTAACATTCAAAACACTTCACTATCTGTCAACACTCAGGAATCGATTGTGACAGAAATTTGTAAAAAGAAAAAAGAAAACCAATGTTATTTTTTAATTAATTTTTAAAATTTTATTTATGTCAGTAAAATACTGTTGCTAATCCCATTTGCAGCAGTTGTTGCGGTGGCATTGCCGATCGTGGCTGCGATTTTTGAGGTTATTTGAGAATGATTGTTTTAGTGTTGTGTGCTTGTAGATGCACGGTAATTGTGCCTTTGTGTTAATTGCTTTTACGTTTCTGCCAGGACTTGCAGGGTGGAGAAGCCTGTGAAAAGGTAGGCCTATAGACGAGACACTGCTTAACGTAATTCCACAGTTCTTTAGGCATTTGAAGAAAAATTATAGTCGTAAATGTGGTTTCTATCTTTTATATTCGTATGCATATTTCTTATACAGATTTGCCAATTACATTTATTTTAATGTATTAAAGACATACAGTAGCCAGGGAGCCAGAAGGGTTTACCTGACATGGGATGCTGTAAAAGGTTGTGTGGTATCAATGTGTTCAGAAAC
>JAULBR010070278.1:0-14124 GCA_032355825.1 Melanodrymia aurantiaca
GGTTAAAAATCTATGCTGGACCAAATCTTAAAAAAATGCTCGCACATTTATCTTTTGGGATTTCAGGACCAGACTATAGGGAAACAAGTTCAACTTTAGATCAGAAAACCTAATTTACAGTTTATTTTAATTACAACTGAACAGCCTATTTTTGAAACCTAATTTCAGTTTCAAATTTACAAACATGTAGTTAACAGAAAATTTATGATAGTCGAGTCAAATTTTATATAAAAGACTTGAAGTGCATGTATATATAACTCACTGATTTAGTCACAATGAACAGAATAAACACATGACAATGATGTTAGACAAGTTCACTTGCAAAAGAACCATCATATGGCTTTACAGTAAGGAAAATGAACAGCTTCAAAGACAACAATTGATTATACCCATGGGGCAGGTGCTCCCGCGTCTGTAGAAAATCTGAGTGGTCCACACAGTAAATTATAATATCTCCTTTTCCATTTTAATTCCACAGATCTAAATTTGATTTGAGTTAATCCAATAAAATGATATCAATGACACGATCGCTGGAAAATTGGCTGACAAACGAAGCAATGTTCTTTCAAGTGGATTTCAAATTTGGTTATACTGGCGTTGTGAAAATGAAGTTGGTACAAGCCACGGGTAATGCTCGTGGACAGTGAGGGTGAGCTGATTAGAGCCGTAATCACACCTTTAATCATGTGATAATCACGACTAACACAGATGAAATCTCCATCTGTCTCTGAAGGTGACTTCACAGACAAACTCGCCTCACGTAATTGAGGTGCGAGATGCACTGATGCTGACAGATGTAATATAAAACTTCATTACGATGATTTGGACTGGGATAACATGTACAATGCTGCTTTTCTGTCTTCCATTTGACTTTGTTAATGATCAATTTAATTTATATAATAAAAAGAAATTGAGCACAAATGCAGGGTATAATCTAGACCATTTTTCTATGGTCCCTTTTTGGAAAGGGGGAATTTTGGTTTTTGTTTGTTTCCGGGTAGTCAACATTGAGATGACTTACGGTATATTAATTGGCAATTTGGGAATTTTCCTTTTAAAAGAGTGATAGTTGTTTTTCGTAGTATAAAGAAAAGAAATCCTTTTTATCCAGTCATTTGTGCAGTGTCAATGTAAAAAAAATTAATTTAATAAAATTAATTATTTTTTGGGGGAAATTATTTTTTCAAAATTGGGAAATTATTTTTTCGAATTGGGAATTCCCCCTAGGGGAATGGGGCTGGTATCTGACCGCAAATTCTATGGTAGATTAAACCCTGAAATGTAACTGTTTTCATGTCATCTGTTTAACCATTTGCAGGCACTTATGCAGCAGGGATGGTGGAGGTGTGGTTTAACTTTAAGGGATCGACAGCCACCAAGTTCGAAAATGTGTTTAACCCTAAAACAATTTAGATTACAATCAGATTAAAATGAAGAATCAACAAAGATGGATTGAGAAGATAGTGGGGTCAAATAAAATTGAGTGACTGAAAAAAAACATTTCTACAAGTTATAAGTAATTTTTAAAAACTTAAAAACCAAACCTACACTGTACACTGTAACTAACAACCATGAACATTTGTTTATAATGTTCGTATAAACTCAGCCCGGATGTGTATTTGAATGATTATTACTAAATGCAAACACCTAACAGAATAATTAATTAATGCAAATTAAAGAAAGAATTCAAAGGAAATATACATGTATGAACAATTTTAATGAAATTTCACATGCATAAAAAGATATGTAAATTAGTATAATTATTACACAAACTATTTGGGAACAGATATATATATATATATATTAGTTACGCTAGGTCATGTTACTTGAATAACATTATAATTTAGAAGAACTTTTAAAAAGATAATATTTTTTAAAGAAGGGATGGCAAAAACTTTTACCATTACTACTACCGGTATACTAGAGATTATAGGGTTTTGTCTCTTTATTGCCAACTCCCAACATAAAGTTGAGTCTACACAGGTGTACGCTTACCTTTGACAAAACATACATCTGCAAAGATGATTAAAATATCATTTGCTTACAAATCAAGGGATGGGACTTGGAGCATGGCAAGCCTCCGCTTATTGTATATGCATGATGCACACAATATCTGTTAACAAAATGCATAAAACCAGTCTGCCGTGCTCAGGGCAGCATGGGGAACAATAAAAGCAACTTTTATGTTTGTGAAGACTAGTGGCGAATAACAGCTCCCACCCAGCTGTGTACGTGAGCGGCTTTGTCCCATTGGCAGCCTCCACACAGGCATTTTACAACCAACTCAATTATGTTCAAATTAGTACCATCCACAGATGAATATATTTTTATGAAACGTGTGAGACCTCAATATTTTCTTGCCAGTGGCAGGTCGTTTCTCAAGAACAATTGAAGAGTCAATTAACTGATTTACCTTTCTCATTTGATTCAATGATATCAATAATTTTATCAAACGGCAACAAATAACTGGAGATTTATTGTTGTCGACAGGTCAGTGTGTTTGCAAAGTTGCACCGGAAAATATGATTAGATGGTGAACGGGCTTGGAAAGGCTGAGTAATATGCATTTAACGGTTTAACAAAGGCATTTGATTGCCGACCGGCCAGTGATTGGTATTCTGTTAGGAAGTGTTGGTGATAAAATGCAGAGAAGTGCACGACTCAAGTTGTGTTATTAAATTTGCCGCACATTGTTATCACCCAATCACCATCTGCTTCCACGATCGGTATTGTGTTGATGCTGCCCCGTTTCCCGGATACTCACTGCCGCGAGTCGGAATTGACATTCTAAATAAGTTTAAGATATATGATTGCTCTCACAATTATTTCCCTCAATGCAGTTATAATTGCATTATTGTACATGAGACACAAAATCTGGCTTCATTTCGGTATTGAATCCATAAAAATGCTTCTTCATTTGAGAAATTGTAATTATGATAATATTAAGTAATTACGGTATATAGAGGATATCCTCCCCAAGTGCCTTGTGATATCATAATTTATCAGTACGAGTTGATAAAAGTATAAAATCCGAGCCTTGGCGGGGATTTTTATACTTTTATCAACGAGTGCTGATAAATTATGATATCACAAGACACGAGGAGGATATTCTTTTTATCATTCATTGTTATTTTTTCTAATTAGGATGATTATTAACAGAAATTAAACACTTGCTTCGAAAAGTACATGTAAAGGAAAAAACAATCAAAGCAGTTTTTTGTGTTAATGTGCAACGTAATTTCGAAAACTCGAACGTTCGAAAATTCGAAGTAAAATCAACAACCCCTTCCAATTCGAATTATCGAAGTTCGACTGTATAAACAATGTACAATAATTTAAGATGAAGTCATTTACTGAGAATCAATTTTGCGACGTCAAGTGATGTGAGAGCTAATGTAAACAAACATCTTACAATACATACCTTAATTTCAATATAAATTATATACAAAATTAAAAATTTAGCTTTACAAACAAAACACAAACCTGCTGAGTTTGTCCAGCTTCTCCAATTCGAGATTTAGGTGAGCCTCAATTTCGCCACATCGTAGAGTGAGACCACAAACAGGGCAACACGGGGCCTGACCGTCCAGCACGTTACGTCTACGCTGTTCTGCAATTAACAAACACAGTACCACAATCAAGTTGGGTTACTAAAACTTGGACCTAAAAGTGAAACGACTTTAAAAGACTATTTCAAGTATTGAAAATAATTTACAACCAAAAATAGACTTTCTGATTGTGGCATTGTTAAAGTCTCAAGTTTAGACTGAAAGCCATAACGAATACAAAATGAATGTACATGTACATGTAGCCTATTCTCCAAGTGTCATCTGAAAACGTTTACTTCCATTCTCCACCAAATTAAGTCTCCAATGCACACCAATGTCAATAAGAATTATGTGATTTCAGGTTACAATCTGTACAATTTTTCTAGGGTTCATATTGGAAAACTGGGGGGAAAAAAACTTATTAAAAAGAAAAAGGGGAATTTGATTTCTGTGTTTTGTTTGTTTGTGGTAGTCAATGTTAGGATGACTTATGTTAAATGAGCAATGATGTCTTTTTTCGCAGTATAAAGAAATTGAAATTTTTTATCCATTCAACTATTTTTTTTTTCAAATTAAAAAATGCCCCATGGTACATGTATGGTAGATTATACCCCGTGATGGCGTAATTCTTTATTTCATGCTGTATTTTAAATATAACCTACATTTTGTGTGATATATGTTAAATAAAAACATAAAATATTTTTATTCTCTGAACAGGATGTTACATAACATATACATGTAAAGAGCAACTGGTTGTTGAATGCATAATCACACACAAATCTCTAAATCATCAAACAAAGTATTATTATTTCTCAATTAAGACATGAGCTTGAACATGCAAATCTTCATGTTGGACATTAAACGAAACCACCGGGACCGACCAGCTCTGAATAAATCAAACTGTTACTCAAACCATCATTCAAGATGAAGCAATAATTATTCCAATCTGACAGAAGGTGTAATTTCTTGCAGATTCTCTTTCCTTTAGAAAGCGTAACCTGGTCAAAGCGCTAAATAAAAGAGCAAAGAGAAGTGGTGGACGACGCCACAGCTCAGGTGTCAAGCAGATTGACAGCCATCACAGTCGTGTCAACGGAGGTGGCCACCATGACGGGCAGGCGAGTTTTATTCAGTCAGCTTGCTAATTTTGTCATCAGAAGTGGATCATTGCTGGATTGTCTCAACATGAATAAACCAATGCAGTGATCAGAGGTAATCTCTAGTTAATTACAGAATCAAACAGCAATCTTGAACCTTACTCAAGACGTTTCCGTACAGACTGAAATGGCGGCTTCCCCGGGGAGATCAAACAAGACTGCTAAGCTGAAGATTATCAATGTCATGGACGACAGTAGACAACATGTAAACAGATTTTATTGTACTCTCATTAAATACTACAAGCAAAATCCTAAATAACATCGCAGGTAGTTCATTTTTGTAAATAATTTTGACATACTCCTTTAAGAAATGACTTGAAAGGACTCCCAAGATGAAGGCATTCTCGAAGTAAAAGATAGTGTTTTTTTGCTATGAAGCACGGTCAACCCATCAATTGATGCACCCATCCATAAAATTGTTTATTCCAGTCAAATAGAAGCAGATAATATCATATACTGCTTAAAACTTGTTGTAAGTATCAAACAAATGTCCATTGTTGTGAGTATACCGAGTTAAATAGATCGTATTAATACAGGTACAATGTCGAAATCACGTGTGCAGTGAGGCACACCAAATGACAATTTGTTTGGTTGTTTTACTCTGCATTTATAAGGAACCTGAGAAAAAATAATAACAAGAAAAATATTTTACTTCAAACATTTAGTTTACATTAAACACAGTTGTGTTGTTAAAAGCAATTAACTTTTTCAGTAATATTTACATGTCGGGGAAAACATCAGTAAATTAATTTATTTTCCATTAATTTTAACTGAAGATGTTTTTCTATAAATCTTATTTTAACTCAGAAAAATGAACAAGACTGGCAAGAAAATACATTTCTTTAATAATTTTCAATCAAGTAAAAACATTACATACCATATTACATGATATATACATGTACTAAAATTAAAAGTACATGTGTATTATTATTATTATTATTATACAGGGAATAGTGCATCTGAAAAAATAAAACCAGGGGTCTTGGCTAAACAAATGTCTGTTGATTTAATGTTTGCATTTGAATATTATTTGTTTTTATACAAAAACAATATAACCCGGGTCTCGAATTGAACCCACATCAACAATGCATCTTAAAAAATAGAACTCCCCTGGGTTGTATTCAAGTATTTATGGTAGTGTTACACATTTGGTTCCAAGTTGAGAGAACTTTATAATATATACGGTACACAAGTTAACTACATGTACATGTAGTACGTGTATATTAAATATTGCTATACTGTTCATATGATAGAACATTTATTGAGATATGTATGACAGTATTGTATAATGACAATAGTGCAAGATAACAGATTTTTAATAAGAATCCACAAATGAGATTCAGTATGTAAATCTGGAACGTACAACTCTCTTTCTTCGATCAGCTTTAACTGTCGTTCTAACCACCTGATTAGAATTAAAACTTCGAGAAGTGCGTTAAAAATCCAGTGTAACCAAGATCTAGAAAACATGTGCAAAATGTTTGGCATGTATGTGAGACAATATCGAGTGCAAAATTACGCTTATCAATTTGATAAATTATTTTCCAACGAGGTTCTATTGGATATTGCTATCTTGACAATAAACGAAATGGCTAAACAAACACAAAATGTAATCCAGTCGTCGTGTTTCACAAGATGGGTAAATCCAAGATACGTGTTTCTTATCTACTCCCTGATGAGAGACATAAGCTTGTCACACCTTCAATGACAGTCTGCAACTGCAGAAAGTGCATGCTGGGTAAACACAGCCATGACCCTACAGCTGTCAAGTCAAGTATGGGTATTACTTTAGATAAATAATCAAAATCAGCAAATTATTTTTTCGCATTTTTTTGAACTGATTGTGTAGATCATAAATATTATCTTAATCCTATCACTGAGAATCAATAAAACAATAAAACTCAGCAGGGCTTTAGATCTGGAAAAATGTCTAATTGGATTGCACAGCGATCAACCTTTTTTTGTTTTTTTTGTTTTACTGGTGGAGTTTGTGTTGCATTATTTATATTTTACTCTCCAAACACATTATACATGTATTCTCAGGCCTTTCAGAAACCTCAAAACAGAGCTTCTGTGTTAAACAAGAACACCTGATTTGGCTAGAAGCATACAATCATGTCTGTGAATGTTGCCATGAATTTCACATTAATTTTTGTAATTTAACATTCAGAGTTTTTAATTTTGAAAAGCTTATACAGTCATAAAATCGTGTGTGATCAATGAAGAATTAGATGGCCAATTATTGTCTACACAATTTTGCCGAACGACAACGTGTATAAAATATGCTCGCCCACAAACATTATCTTGAAAGTGTATCAACTTGCTGCAATAACAATTTGGTTAGTATGAATAAATGATAGCCCTTTGAGGGCAGGTTTTGCTCTGAAAGAAAATGTGCTGTGCTGCTAGGTTTACAAAGTCAAGTCCTTAACATATTTATTCATGGAGAACATTGTAGCGAGAAGACAGTCAATTAAGCTGGCAAGTAGTGGGCCACTGCAGTCTCAGTCAAGCTGTTTAGTTGTAATCTACCTATTTTCTGTAGTCGCGATCTCAAAGCGTTTTGTGACAGGTCCATCAATGAGGCGGTGAAAAAAAAGACAGAATATTGTTGTTCTGTTTGAATAACTCCATACCCATCTGCCAAACAGCGGGAAAGTGCTGTATGAACAACCTGACAACATATCAGACAAATAATGAAGATAAACGACATGAGGGGACCTCTATGTTTGTGTGATCACGAGAAAGATGGGCTGCTTTGAGTCGCCACTTTCTTAACATATCAAACTGTGAATGTGACCACCTATTTGCCGCACAATGCCACCTTAAATCCCACTAAAATATCGCACAAAGCCACTCGCTGATTGACAAACAATATTTGTCAGAAGTAGCTCATGGAGTGTCGAAGCTTTGTTCAGAGAAAAGCAATAAAGTTTTAAACTGACTATGATAACAATAAAATAGCAGACAGCTCCGATCAGTTGCCAAGGACGTGCATATCCTTATATCAGGTCCATTTCCATTTTAATGATAATCTCGTGACAGCTAAAACTCATATCAAGTATTGTGGTTCGAAAATCTTGTCAAAATTTCAATAATAATTAACATAGTACAAAATATCGTATTCATAGCTGTACACAATTTCTTCCTAAAACTGCCATTTGCTGGCTTGTTAATATGTTGTTAATAGATTTCAACCACCTGGTCGATATATGCATGTATGTATACATACAGAAGCAACTGATGGTTATATTGTGACGATCAATATTTAAGGACTTGAGGAACAGTAAATATCAATTTTCACCCACGTGAATTTGACATCTGATTGAGGTTTTTGCAGAGATACCCTATTTGAATTAAACTGAATGGTATTTTTCACCAGATTACGCTGCACAGTACAAATGTAATATAATATTTATATGAATTGTAATGGATGAGAAAGTGATTTCCCAATAGAGAGTGGAATTTTAACATGCGCAATATTAGGAATTGTGATCAATAAGTTAAAAAAAACATGAACACATTGTACATACATCAATGTAGCAATTCAGATAAAAATAGTAAATGTGTTATCTTCAAAAACAGTTTTCAAATTTCTCTAAGTACTAATGTGGGAAAGTGACAAAAAATTACGGCGAGGCACAAATGCAAAAGTTTGAAAATTGTTGTAAAAAGGAATTTTTTCCAAAACAATGAAAAGTGGGCAACACATATGCTCACCTAAATGTATTCCTAGAGCCACTGTTTTCCATCATAAAATACAGTGAAACCCCTCTAAACCAAACACACTTGGGACCGATTAAAATGTTCGGCTTAGGTGTGTTCAGTTTTACTGAGGTTTTTTAATACAGCACGGCTTAGAGGGGTTTCACTGTACATGCATACATGTATTCCTTAAAACCAGTTCCAATTCTGTGGGAAAAAAATACATCACATAATGACAAGTGGAATCATTTTAACTTTGATAGCCAGGCTTAACTTGAGCAATATAAAACTGGCCGAGTTGTGCACATGAAATGAGGCAGACAAGGATGTGGATATTGGTGGTATCAGGTGGCTAATAAAGAGCAGAATGATGCGTGCTTCATGTCAATCAGTGTGATCCGCACAGAGATTACACTGCGACTGTGAACAATTTCCACAACAGGTTACAGGCTCACGAGTCCAACGGGGACACGTGTGCATGTCATAACGGAAGAGAATCAGGAGACTATCACTCTTGTAATAACTACATTGCTTAGACTAACACCACTATAAGTGCACTTAATGACTATTTCACAATTTACATTGAGCCCTTCTATCAATATGTGTTCCCAACTGGTTAAAGATGTATCAGAGACTGTCAGTAGAGGGTTATCCGTGGATCGCTACCCGATGATCAATTCAACTTTAACCACCTCATACCCAGTGATAGAAAGCAACGCAAAGCTTGTAAGCTGTGGATACGTTTGTCAGATCAGGTGGAAAGTGTCTATTTCGTGAAATGGGCATCGCAGATAAATCTTAATGAGTTTATTGACATCACAGGGCAATCTGTTATCATTGTGACTGTTGGGTAATCGCTACTTGTAATGACATGTGTGTAACGATGTGAGGGGAAAAAATTTCGTAGTGTCATCTGAATATGTAATGCTACAAAAAAAAATTGTGAAGTTTTACTAGGTTTTGAAAACTGTAGAAAGTGGAGCATAAGATAGTAAGTTAAGACTTTTCAATTAAAAGAAAATTTTACAATCAGGCAGATTCAACATGGCATTCTGCAGTACTTAACAAACATTCATGTATGCCCTTCCCAAAAGCAAATGACAAAATTGACATGTGCACAAAATTCTAGATTTCTAGTTTGAGGTTTCATGGTAAAAATAATAGGGTCGATTGTTCAGTATTTTCTTTTCTTTTCTTTTCTCAGTATTCTATCATAGGAAAACACTTTAAAAAACTACTTTTTTTCTATAAAAAGTATACATGTACATGCATGGTCGGTGCGGGAAAAAAATAGGGGTCTGGGTTGGTCAAGAAACCATAAACAAACCCCTGTTTTTACCTACATGTAAACATTGCCAATTTAGTGCTCAAATAGGTTTTCCTTTATAATTCTGTTCCCAATTATGAGTGACTATAATCACACCAATCCCATGCATGCATCAGCCTAATGTGATCAGAGTAAATCTCTGATACCATGTTAGGGGTCTAATATTCTCTCTACATGTATTTACTCAAATTACACTTACTATGTCACAGTATTAACCAAAGTTTATGTTATAAACAAAAATTAAATCACTTTGCCACAATTTCAAAATTTGTATTAGCAATAAAACAGTCCAATTTACCTCTTTTTTTTTATCACAATGAGCTATCATTTCCTAAAAATGACAACAACATTAATCCATTGTTTGCGATTGAATAATGCTAAAAACCCACTAAAAACACAAACATTTTTATTGTCAATAGATAAGAATAATTCAATGAAAATATATAGTGTGGCAGACAAAAGATTGTACGTTAATTTTATTGTTAAATTGGATGATTTATGTAAGATGTCATGGGCAACCAGAAAAAGACGAAATGGGGCATGTCTATTTTCAGATGTCAGTAAATCAATAAAATATGAACAATGATAAATTGTTAATCCGATTTGTTTTGTTTTTATTTGGGGTTGTTGTGGGGTTTTTTTAATTTGTTATTGCCAATCAGTTTTTTTCCGTGTTGTCCTATCATGCGACCTCACCACTCTGCAAACAGCTGATTGATTACGCTATACCAATTACTAAATACATGTATATATCTGTTTTATAATTTATTACAAGCTTTCTCATTGCATGGATGTTGCTACATGTAGGTATGACAAGGATAATAGATAATTACGTTCTTAAGATCTTAGGGATTTCTTTAATAAAAATATAATTACTTATAAATAACCCAATTTATAGACCTGTGTAGTATTACTAAATATTAGAATTTAGATATAATTTAACACTGTGCTTTATTGTTAACTACAAGGATCACACAATTTGTTTGGATTTTATTACTGTACTTCATCATCCAAAATCTAATTATTGCCATACTTAAAACCACAATGCCTGGTTTTAAGACGAGTGCCACCATGCTTGCAAAGCTAATTAATTTGTAACATATTGCAATATCTTCATTATTAAAATTAACATGTACATGCTCATCTTAGTGCTTACAATATCAATCCAACATGTTTCTTGTCATCCAAATTGTTATATAGTAGATTCATGTAAAAATAAAGTAAAGTTTGTTATATTTAACGACGCCACTAGAAACACATCGATTATAAATCAGCGGTTATTGGATGTCATACACATGGTTATATTGGCACATGGTCACAGAGGAAACCTGCTGCCACCACATAGGCTACTCTTCCATGAATGACAGCAAAAGGTCTTTTATGTGCACTTTCCAATAGACAGGATAGCACACACCACAGAATTTGATAAACCAGTCATGGATCACTGGCTGGAACGGAAAATAGTCCATAAAAATGTTTTGCGTTGTGGAGGATCGGTCTCTCGACCCATCCCGCCACAGGCAGACATTCTACCTCTGAGCTACGTCCCGCTCTTACTCTTAGTAGCTTAATTTGTACTTGTGCCTAAAATCATTTGTCACGTGCCAGACAAAAGTCCTAGGATCACATTGAGCTAAAACTATAAAACGCATTGGATATTGATCAATATTGAAAGCAATAAGATGTAAGTAAATGTTAATTTTAATAATAAAAATATACACAGTAAACCAGAAATATGAATTTTGTTTTTACAAATAGCTTTATCTGTGCAAGTACAGTGGCATTCGTCTTAAAACTACATGTAGGCATAAAGTTAAGTCAGGGTATAATCTTGGGGGTTTTTGTTATGGCACTTTTGCTGAATTGTAAAAAAATAATAATGATCTACCGTACTTGAAGGAATGAATGATTTGAAGTTTAAAGTCGCTTCAGGATTATTTCACCTATATGCGACGTACTTGAAGGAAAAATGGGATTTTTAAAATGTAGAAATACTTTCATACATATGCACACAGGCCTGTTAAAATTGTGTAAAAAACGATCAGTTTGTTGTATGTTGTTCATGCAAATGTTGCTTAGTGTAATGCATTTTTCATTCTCGCAACAAAAAAGATTTAGGGTGCCATGGGATTTTTTTCATCATCTATGTAATAAGAGAAAAACATGAATCGTTTATAAATAAGAATATGTACATTATGAGCCATATTAAACATGGAACGTAAATACACAAGGCTTGAAATAAATATTGTTGGTGTACCTGACACAATGTGACAATGTCCTGCAACAATCAATTTATACTTGAATAAAATAAATAAGAATGAAATATAACAGCTGACTTGTACTACAACACGAGCTCCGGACATGGTGACCAGCGCAATCGACAGTGTTACTGTCAAATCACGAAAAGTTACAAATTTGTACCGGACAATGACTACATGTATGACCGGCCACTTATTTCAAGGCTTGAATACATTGAAATATTTTATTACCACTAAAAATATTAAAGACCAACACATACATATACATATATACATTATGAACACATACATATATACACACAGTTTTAAGATCTTTTATTTATAATATTTAGGTAGGTTGAAATGCAATATTAGGTTGAAATAATGCTGTTCAAAATGCACAACAATGGATCGAGTTTGGATCGTGACGTCACCATTCTTGACCGTACAACTCCGCGAAAATGTTGACTCATTAGATACATGTAAGCTGACTCAATAAAATATGTACCAAAAAGTCAGCTTATACACAGCGATATACGGTATGTATTGACACCATCCATTCCAAATGTGCTCACTTGTATTGAATTTGTAAGGTAAATAAATCTACTTCATTTTAGTATATACATGTACATACATATCAATCAATATTAACACATAACTACAGCATGATAAATGTCTGATCAATAATGGTATCAAACCACTGCAAATATTGTCACTATACACATGTACATAATAATTATATATAAAATGTACATGTAGCAACATATTTTTCACAAAATGAAATGGGTTACGAAATTTTGTTTTATGTAACCTGGTTAGGGAATTTTTCAATTTTAATGTGCATACATTGTATACATTGTATTATGCATTTCTCTTTTTTTAGTGGGCGAGTAGGGATGTGTTCTATGTAATTGTTGATTTTGATAAACAAATTCAAATGATATATGTTAATGGATATTTTACTTTGTTTGCCTGTTAACAACGAGGCCCAGAAGCTGAACATTCTAGTTTTTATTTTTATTTCTAAAGGAAAAATACTGAATTCTAACTCTAAAAAATATCTCTAAAAAACGTTAACTGTATCTGTTCAAGAATTTGGTTGTTACTAAACCACCAAACTTCTGAGCCGTAGAGAAGAATAGGAATATTAGTGGTTTCAAATAGTTTAAGCTGACAGTCTATTGTAAGATTCAAGTTTCTAATTCATATATTTAGGAGAGTTAATAATTTCTTAGCTTGTACTAAGAGGGATTTTTTTGATTGATAAAAGGATCCGTTTCTTGTGAATAGAATGCCAAGGTATTTATAACTGTCTACAATGTCTATTTTGGTAGTATTTAAATACAAAGATTTATTTGTACATTCTTTAGAACCAAATACTAGTATAACAATTTGTTAATTTTTAGTTTCCAACTATCACAGTATTTCGAGAAAGAAGTTAATGATTTCTGAAGATCGTCTGGGGAATCGGCTAAAATAACAGTGTCATCAGCATATAGCAGCACTAATTATTATAAGGAGATCAGAGTTGTTTTCAGATTGCAATTTTATACCGTTACATTGCTTCTCTTTTAGTAAATCATTCAAATATATGGCGAATAGAATCGAAGATAGATTTTCACCCTGGCGTACACCGTTTTGACATAGCAAATAAGAAGAATATTGATCATTGTGATTAACATGATTTTATGCCTTTGTACATGTTAGTAACGATTCGCAGAAATTTTCCATTTATATTTAAATTTAAATTTGTTTGCCACAAACCTGTACGCCATACTTTAGCGAAATCTATAAATGCGCAGTAAAGTTTTTTCTTTCTTTGTTTAACTATTTCGTTTAATGCATATAGGGAAAATATGTGGTCATTTGTGCTATAGTCTTTTCTAAAGCCAGCTTGGTTTTCTTTAAGTTGTTCAGTTGATTCAAGAAAAAGGGTTATTCGTTTATTCAGGGGTGCAGAAAGTACTCGCCCGCTCGCCAAATGCGAGTAAAAATTCTGACCGACGAGTTAAGAAATGCAACTACCAGTCCGACGGCGACCCGTATTTTTTTTCTCTCTCTTTTTCTTTTTTCTTTGCGTCGAATAGGGCTATTACAATAAAAATTAATGCTAACATGATTTGTTTTCAATTGATGATCATTTGAGGTGA